>CAUYLG010042480.1:0-14668 GCA_963573385.1 Cacajao melanocephalus
ACCTTGGCTTTCTGTTGAAACTGCTCTCTGTAACCCAAATGTGACAGACAAGCACTGCAAACACACGCCATCTTGGCCTCTGTGACTTCTAATAAGTAATTAAGGACTGTAATTTCCACCCTACCCAGACAATGTGTAAACAAATGCTTATCTTGACTTTTGCGAACCACTTAAGTAACAATCAGAATGTCAAAAGTCCCCTGGCCCTCGGAATGTCCGGAGCCCCTCACCCTCATCTCTGCCCAGGAATCCACTGGAATGTCTGGAGCCCCTCACCCCCACTCCCGCTCCCCACCCTCACCCCCGAGGTGGTTTTATGGGTATAAAAGGTCTTGACACCCTCCTTTCGGGGCCATAGGTTGGAGAGACACGAGTCCTCCCTGGCCACCGGCAATAAAGACCCTGTAATTTGGCATACTTTTGTCTTGGTGTTGATTTTCTATGCTCGCTCCAGTACAACAATAGATAAAAGATTTTTAGATGTAGGAAGTTATTTTCACTGAGTTCAACTATTTACTTATGTATATATTTTACTCTTTTTACCAAGTACCCTACTTTCTTAAAAAATATCTTTACCCTTTCTTTTTTTCCTGTGTATTCACCTCTTTTTTTTTTTTTTTTCTTTTTTAGACGGAGTTTCGCTCTTGTTGCCCAGGCTGGGGTGCAATGGTGCGATCTCTGCTCATGGCAACCTCTGCCTCCTGTGTTCAAGCTATTCTCCTGCCTCGGCCTCCCGAGTAGCTGGGATTACAAGCATGTGCTACCATGCCTGGCTATTTTTTTTGTATTTTTAGTAGTGACAGGGTTTCTCCATGTTGGTCAGGCTGGTCTCAAACTCCTGACCTCAGGTGATCTGCCTGCCTTGGCCTCCCAAAATGCTGGAATTACAGGCGTAAGCCACCACACCTGGTCTTTTACCTCTTACTTAAGCTCCTTAGGGATGCAATTATAACCTTTATCTTCTCTCCACCAGGCACTGGCTGGGTGGCAAGTTTATTTAACTAAATGCTTGCTTAGAAATTCTAAAGACCCAATGTTGAAGCAAACCAGCACCCTCTGGAACACTTCTAGTTCTGCCCAGATGGCGCCAGCCAGACCACCCCCTAGCTAAGAAATGGAAACAAGTCACATAGACCCTGCACCTCCCCGTCCCCCTCCCTGCCTGCCATTCATCACATGTCCCCCTTTAAAGCCCCTGCTTTTTTCTCCAAAAGATGAAGTGGTTCCCTTAAGGGAGGAGCCTGCGCTGTTTCCCCTCCGCTAAGCTCTGGAATAAAAGTCACTTTCTTTTACCACCCTCATGCTTGTTATCTAAATTTGCAAGTGGCTGAACCTGCATTCCATTACAATTTTGGTGGCCCATGCAGTGAGTGTTGTGTGTTGCAGGGGCCTGAGCCTGCTGGTCTGATTTCTGCTGGAGAGGGCAAATGGCTGCCTGTGGACACCAGCTGCTCGTGGTTAGCCGACCCCATGGCTGGAACATTTTCCTGAAGCTGCCAAGATGCTTTTCTTTTGGGGAAACTCTTTCACTTTCTGGCATGATGCCTGCAGCCTTCAATGCTTCGTTGGTACAAAGAAAATGACCTCTGAAGAAGGCAACCTTTGAAACGGGGTGAGCAAGTTGGAGTGCACCCGACCACCCTCTGCCTCTTTTGGGGTGTCGCTGGGGCTCTGTTCTATTTAGATATGGCTGGTAGAGACATTTGAGCTTTTTCTACATTTGTGTTTGTATCTGTAGCACCCTTAGGGCGTTGCTTTGTATGGACTCACTTATCTGGGAGAGCTATTTGGAACTGAGGCAGGAGATTTAGGACTAAACCCTGCCCCTTAACTGGGGATGTGTTTGGAAGCACTCCATTTGTTTGTGTAAGTGCATGATCTTTGTGTATAGGCGGTGATCGATTCCTTTCCTTTTCACTTCTAACTTCATCTTCCTGATTATCTCAGAGAGCCACCTACAGCGTTAGTCGTCTTGGCCAAAGGCACCCTTAACTCTGTCCAGCTGGAAACAGTTTACCTTGACCAGGTTTACGGAGGCAGGAGGGATTCATCCCACATCGTGCAGGTCTGGGATACTGGGGCTTTTTTTGATGGGAGGTAAATGGGAGTGGTGAGGGTACCGATCACACATCACGTAGTGGCTTTAAGGCTCACCAATCTCTTTTTCTTTCTTTATCTTTCTTTTTCCCTCCTTTAAAGCTTGGCTCCTTTGCTGAGGCCTGACAGGAACTTCATACTCTCATCCTCTTTGGGATTCCAGCTAGTTACATATTATGACCCATTTTTAATGTCTTTTTTAAACTAATGGGCAAATTACAGCAAGAAAAGTTTAGAGCTCAAATGGTTAGCCTGCAACTGTAGAATTAAACAGTCTTCTAAAGCTCTCTAACTTCCTCTCTTTTCTTATTGTCTGCTTTGAATCTGCTGTTACTAAGTTGCTGGTGCTGAGATAAGACTCATTAGTTGTGCTCTAAATGGAATGTAAACATTGGAAATTTGTTTGATACTGAAGGAAAAGTAAGAGTAAAAGAGACTTTAAAAAAAACCAAACTGCCACAGAAACTGCTTTACTCAAATTTTGCTTTATTGATTGATTGATTAATTGATTGGTTGATTGAGACAGAGTCTTGCTTCATTGCCCAGGCTGGAGTGCAGTGGCATGATCATAGCTTATTCCAGCCTCCGTCTCCTGGGCTCAAGCAGTCCTTCTGCCTCAACCCCCCACCTCAACCCCCCAAGTAGCTAGGATTACAGATGTATGCCACCATGCTCAGATAGTTTTTAAAAATTCTTCATAGAGCTGGGATTCTTGCTATGTCGCCCAGGCTGGTCTTGAACTCCTGTCTCAAGTAATCCTTTTGCCTTGGCCTTACCCAAATTTTGCTTCACAGTTTTCTTGGATTATATATTGTGGCAAACAAAGTTTAGCTATGTAAACATGTTTCAATTTCATCAAAGAATAATGTGGATCCAGCTATCTTTTATAAAATAGTTTGTATTGTTGGCTAAATTTCCGAAGTAAAAGCTATTGGACCTTTGTGTGTGTATACATGTGTTTAGATATATTTATGTGTATGTTCATATGTTATATGTTGTGTCTAGCATGCTACTAAATTGGCTTATAAGTAAATGAGTACTCATAAATTAAATCCAAATGCTTTTCACATTTATGTGAATTTAATAATCTTTGATAAATAAAACTTAGTTTTAAGAATGTTGATGATAAGCAATAGATATATTTTCAGAATTGCCAACACGTATTTTTGTCTGAGTTTATTGACCAAATGGTTTTGTATTGTCATATATTAAGATGTCAGAGTTTGATACATAAACGTTGTAAGACTATAAACTCAGCCAAAACCAGAATAATCTTTATGTGATTTTTTTGGATGAATAAAACTAATTTAGTATTATTTGTTCAATGAAAACAGTTAAATCTTCTAAGTTATTGACAAAATGCCAATAACTTAACTTTTTTTTTTTTTTTGAAATATAACACTTTATTGAGGCGTTAAGATGTCATTATGAGACAGGCTAGAAATTTAACCATGAAGGTCTTCCAGTGGCTCGTCCAAGGCCAAAGAGCAAATAAAAACCACAAACATCATATAAAACGCGAATGGGGTGCCAGAAAACTCACAACTCAGAGTGTCAATGATTTGTAGCTCCTGAGTGCAGAGTAATATAAGTAGATAAATATCTTAGATAAACATCTTAGATAAGCATCTTACGTTCACAGGCTTTAAAAATGGTTAACAGAGAAATAACTTTAAGTAATGACTACCGATACAGTTTGGTTGTGTGTCCCCACCCAAATCTCATGTTGGAATGTAATCACCAGTATTGGAAGTAGAGCCTGGTAGGAGGTGATTTGATCATGAGGGTAGGTTTCTCATGAATGGTTTACCACCATCTGCTTGGTGCTGGCCTCATGACAGTTAGTTCTCATGAGATCTGGTCATTTAAAAGTCTGTGGCTCCTCCTCGATTTCTCTCTTGCTTCTGCTCTGGCCATATAATGTGCCTGCTCCCCCTTTGCCTTCTGCCATGATTATAAGTTTTCCGAGGCCTCCCTAGAAGCCAAGCAGATGCCAGCATCATGCTTCCTGTAGTGTCTGCAGAACCATCAGCCAATTAAACCTATTTTCTTTTTAAATTACCCAGTCTCAGGTATTTCTTTACAACAATGAGAGAACAAACTAATACAACTACCTTTGTCTAATAGCTCAGTTTTCAGAAGTAATCTTTCAGAAGTAATCTAGGTATGCTATTAAAAATGGAAAAATTGAGTACAGGTAAATGAGATAAATGCTTGTAAATGAACTTTTTGTATAGTTTAAAATCTTAAAAGCATATAGGATGCTTATTGGGTATCTGGGTCATTTCCAGTTAAGAAAAGGTTATTATATGTGGACTAGTTCTCATCTATAAAATGTTCATATCCAACAGGCAGTTCAGTGTTTCTTGCTTCCTACATTTATGTAAAATATGTAAAAGAAGATGGGTTCTTATTGAGAAAAAGAATAATTTTATCTAATTTAAAACTTATCTAAAAGTTGATTTGAATTATGGATTTGAAAAGGTTATTCATAAAATAAGGTGGAAAGTTACCAGTAGATAAGGGAGAGAGATGTGAAGAAAGATATGGATATAAAGATGTCTTTTTGGTAAGGAAGTTTATAAAGCAAAAAGAGTACTTTTATCTGAGAAACAATCTTGTATGGTAAATTCTTGTCCTAAAGTAAAATGGCTAGTTATTTAAGAAAGATGTAGCATAGGGCAAGTCAGAAAGTCCAGTCCAAGCATGCCACAGATAGACTGTGTAAGTTGTTATAAGGTTTATGAAGGGCAGTTTATCAAAGGAATTTTGTATGTGATTAATTTAGCTCTAATTAATAGGGAATTATTTATAATAACCTTTCTAAAGAATGGTCCCCTATGTTAAAACAACATTTTCTTAAGATATTGATTTGCCCTTGATAAGATTACAAGAAATTTTGTGTTTCAATTCTATAACCTATTTAAAAAAAAAACTCAGATTAGTATCTTAGAAGTTCAACTCTTGTGTTTCACTGCTTTCAGCTTCTTTTTTGCTCCTTAAAATGGTCTGAGATGATAACTCTCTCCTTCAACTTTTTCATCAGCTCCTGTAATTTTTCTCCTTTGATTCCAACTGTTGTTATGTCCTGATGGTGAAATATTTTTATCTTAGAAGTCCATAAAAATCAATGTTTTCCTCTAGTATAACTTGATTCTATACATTGGGCTTTCCTTGATGTGTCTAAATTTTCAATATAATCAGGAAACTTCTCATGTAATTACTAAGAGTCATGTTTTTCCCTGCTATATTCATAAACTCGAACATATTCTTTTTGTGTCCAATTAAATCCAAGTACTTTTTCCATCAAATTTGATTTCCAGATTATCTAAATGGGCTTCCCATGAGGAGAAGCAGTCACACTAAAGAAGGTTTTTCTTTGCTTTTCTGGTAACTGGCTTAAGAAACAAGATTTTATATTTTATCAAGATAGTTCATATGTCATCTTTATTAAGTTTTTAATTGCTTAAAAATCCCCTGAGATTTGAAAGAATTAAAGTTTTTATACCCATGTAACTTTCTGTTTTGCCTTTTAAGTCTTTTAATTATCACTTTGGATAAATGAACCAGCTATTGTTTTACAAGAACCTGTGGTTCTCTTTTGATCATATGTTTTAAGGCTTTTAACATCTTTGACAGACGTCTTCAAAATTGAATCATAAATTAAGTCTCTGACTTATTGTTGGGGTTTAGCAAAGTTATACTAATTTTTTTTTTTTTGAGATGGAGTTTCTTGCTTGTTGCTCAGGCCTGAGTGGGCAACCATCTCAGCTCACTGCATCCTCCCCCTCCCAGGTTCAAGCAATTCTCCTACCTCAGCCTTCCTGAGTAGCTGAGATTTCAGGCATGCGCCACCACACAAAGCTAATTTTGTATTTTTAGTAGAGAGTTTCTCCATGTTGGTTAGCTGGTCTCGAACTCTTGGCCTCAGGTGATCCGCCCGCCTTGGCCTCCCAAAGTGCTGGGATTACAGGAGTGAGCCACCATGTCTGGCCAGTTATACCAATTCATTACTGCAAAATTATCAAATATTTTTACAGCTTCCAGTCAGGTCATTAACTCCAGTATCACTAACTCCAACCCTTGAAAAAGCCCTCATCAAGTGCTATCAGCTAATCTTTGTGCTGTTAAGTTAAAGGGCTTTGACTCTTGGATACACATATGTTGTTTAAGTATCTGACACCAAACTCAAGTTAACTGAAGCCTTGTCTTTAAACCTGGGCAAAGGTGACAAAGTAAACTGCTTTCATGAGACACAGGGAAAGGTCTATATCCAAAAACATTAAGATTTGCTTAATAATTTTGCCTGTATCTGAAATAATGTAAATTAAATATTTAGCTACCTGTGGGGTTCCTTTCCTGTCATTCTTGGAACTAGGCAAGATTTACAACCTTTTTGTTTAAAATGTTGGTAATTTTTTAAAGGTTTTATTTTGCCCCCAAAATGTGAAACTATTCAATCCTTCCGGGCCCAGGGAGTATTGTGGAAAAGGTGAATGTGTGAGATTGTAAGGGCTGGTCTTGAGGGAAAAAATTAATTCAGACCCTCCAAATCAAGAATGGGCATGTAGATGCCTAAATAGCTAAACAAAAATAGTTCAATGCATAAAATTCACAGATAAGTCAATTTTATAACCTGCCATTTTGCTTTTAGTTTTTGGTTCCTATATTGCTTAAAAGGGATTTTAAGGTTAATGAGTGCCTTCCCACCTTCATTCCCATCTGGTCTAGAACATTTAATTGATGGTAAGTCTTTTGACTGAGTCTCTTGGCCACAGGGGTCCCACTGAGGGACATGATATGCTACCCAGGGAAGGTAGCACACCACTGCAGCATCAATATGAGAAAAAAATAAAAGCTTGGCCATTGATACTGCCTCTGGCATATCTTGACAAAAATGGGAAATATAAACTGAAAAAAACGATTCGGGCTGGGCTGGGTGTGGTGGCTCATGCCTATAATGTCAGCACTTTGGGAGGCTGAGGCAGGAGGATCACTTCAGCCCAGGCATTCAAGACAAGTCTGGGCAACATAGTGAGACTATGTCTATGCCAAAAAAAAAAAAAAAAAAAAAAGAGCTGGCCAAGTGGTGTGCACTTGTGGTCTCAGCTACTCAGGAGGCTGAGATGAGATGATCGCTTGAGCTGAGGAGGTCAAAGCTGCAGTGATCCATGATCACGCCACTACACTCCAACCTGGATGACAGAGTGATACCCTGACTCAAAACAAAACAAAACAAAAATCTGAAACCCGCACTGACTGAGTGGACTTTGCCTTGTTAAAAGAAAAACTTCAGCTGAGTTAAATTTAAAGGCGTTTAATTGATCAATGAACCATTTGTGAATCAGGCTGCCCCGCAATTACAGCAGATTCAGAGAGACTCCAGGGATGCCTTGTAGTCAGAATAAATTTATAGACAAAAAAAAAAGGAAGTGACACACAGAAATTGGAAGTGAGGTGCAGAAACAGCTGGATTGGTTATAGGTTGGCGTTTGCCCTATCTGAACATAGTTTGAACACTCAACAGCATATGAGTGGTTGAAGTATGGCTGCTGGGATTGGCCAAGACTCAGCTATTTTTACAGGTGCATACTCCTAAGTTAGGTTTTCAATCTTGTCTGTCTATTAAGTTGGGTTACAGTTCATCCACAAGGACTCAAACATAGACGTTTCTGGAGTCCTTCTCAGGCCACTTTAGTTTGCTTTAACTCCCTCTTGGCCAAAGGGGATCTTCCCCACTTAAAAAACTTGAAAAACTAGTTTGGGAATAGGCCAAACCAACGTTGGGAGGAGCTTAGTTTTAGTTTAAAACAAAGATGTTAAGGGCTTTTTCCAAAACAAACCTCGATATTGCCTGAAGACTAGACTGCCTTTGTAGGACTAACAAATTAGCCACAATATTAGAAACTATGGTTTAGGAATCATGCAGCTAGCTGGAGGCTACAAGATTCTGACCCTCCCCAAGTTGCTTTTGGGAATAACATTACTATTGTAAAGCCAAGAACAGTGCTTGAGATATTTTGCTGACTCTGTATTTGAAGGATCACCTGGTATTACCCAGCTCAATAAACAGGCTCATCTGATTTTGTGGCCCCCACCCAGGAACTGACTCAGTTCAAGACAGCTTCGACTCCTTATGATTCCGTCTCTGACCTGACCAATCAGCACTCCTTGTTCACTGGCTATCCCCAACCCCAACAAATTATCCTTATCTGATCCCTAAAACTCAGGGAGAGACTGATTTGAGTAATAACAAAACTCCGGTCTCCCACACAGCTGGCTGTGTGTGAATTACTCTTTCCCTATTGCAATTCCCCTGTCTTGATAAATTGGCTCTGTCTAGGCAGCAGGCAGGATGAACCTGTTGGGCAATTACCACTTGCTTCTCTTGAAATTCCTGCTCATCGCTAACATAAATTAGAATGTTTCCCAGGTGTCACAAATCAGTATATATTAATGAGCCTCTACAGAATTTATTAAGATTAGGAAAAAATATGTTTTAAAAAATCCTGAAGGGACAAATACAGACAGAAGTGACAAAGCCATCATGGAATCTAAAAAGGAGGAGGAAGAGGAAAAAAAGGAAAGAGGAAAGAGGACACAAAAGGAGAAAGAGGAAGGGAAAGTGTCATTGATAAACTGAGTTCTTTCCCTTTTCAGCGTCTGTTGCAAAGAAAGAACACTCAATTGGTGGGGAGGTTAAGGGAAGGCAAGTAAATTTTATTCCTGGCCAAGCATGGAGAAGGAGAGAGCTTTTGCTCTAGAGACAGCTTCTCCAGCTGGGTGCGGTGACTCACACCTGTAATCCCAGCACTATGGGAGGCTGAGGCGAGCGGATCACCTGAGGTCAGGAGTTCGAGACCAGCCTGGCCAACATGGTGAAACCCCGTCTCTACTAAAAATACAAAAAAACTAGCTGGGTGTGGTGGCGCATGCCTGTAGTCCCAGCTACTTGGGAGGCTGAGGCAGGATAATTGCTTGAAACTGGGAGAGGGCGGTTGCAGTGAGCTGAGATGGTGCCACAGCACTCCAGCCTGGGTGACAGAGTGGGATGCCATCTCAAAAAAATAAAAAATAAAATAAAATAAAATACAGATTCTCCATGAGAGATGGGAAGCTGGGGAATTTTGAGGAGTTAGATGTAGGGTGGGGAAGTAGGTAATCATGTGAAGAGAGGAACTCCAGACATGCATGTGCAGCTCATAAATATGCCTCTTCATACCACATACATTCAGAAAGTGGTGGTGATTTTCTTCCATGGGTAGGGAGTTTAGTATTATGATGACATGTTCATGATCTAAAGGTAACATGCAGTTGCTGGTGCTGGTTTGCACCAGCCTTGAGCTGACTTAATGTCCTCTGGTAATTGCGGAAGGGCCCTGAAGCTCCTGCAGCCCTCTGGGTCATCTGGGGTCATCTGGAGTTCTTTTAAGCAAACACACCTACAAATAAAGAGAATAGAAAAAAACCTGTTCAAGAAAAAATAATGAGCTTTCTCAGCTATCTACTGTATAAGAAAATAATGAGCTTTCTCAGCTATATCTCCAGGGCTGCCCTGGTAACAAAAGATGGAGTAGAGAAAGAACAGAATTTTGTGTGGGGTGTCCTCTGGAGCTGTCTCAGGCAGGCAGAAATGAAATCTGACCATTTTAAGTGCCTACTTATGAAAAAGTTATTGAAGAGGGCTTTTCTTGGGCAATAGGAATCAACCAACAGTCTCCAGAATAGTCTAGATCCCACATTCTTCAAGATCGACCAATCTTTTTTTGTTTGGGTCTTGTGCCTTGCAAGCAACACTTTGGTAATTAATATTTATTTTCTGATGCCTAATCTTTGATAGATGTGCACCTGGCTGTAACAGAGGAAGAAGGACTGTTTCCAGCATTTGATTACCCTGGACAAGTGGAATGGTCAGGTACTGAATTTCTAACACTGAAAAGCCAAACCCTGGCTTCTAAGAAAACCATCACAATGCAGCCTTTTATGAAGTCCAATTTGAGGCTGCCTTCCCTCAGCTTTCTAAAGCTGCTGCTGGGAAGCAAACAGAGAGGGTAACCGGGGAAGAGTGGTGAGGATGCTATTTACGGTTAGAAGAACGGAGTCTGATACCATGAATGCTGCTACTGCCTAATTAGGGCCACAGGACTTAATTTCATCTCTCCCAGCCTGCTTTTCTATCTGTGCAATAAAAATAATGATCTCAGTGTTTACATGAGTGTCATGAGATAAAACAGGTGCAAATGCCTCTTATAGAGCCTGGTTCATGTTAAATCATTAATGTTTCTTGAATTAAAAAAAAACCTGAAGAATTCTTAAGGACACTTGATAGGTGTGTTTTTTCAAAGAGTAAGACTGTAGCAATTTTGAAATGTCTTTTTTTTATTTTTTAATTTTTAATTTTTATTTATTTATTTTTTAAGAGATGGGGTTTCACCCTGTTGGCCAGGCTGGTCTCAAACTCCTGACCTCAGGTGATCCACCCACCTCGGCCTTCCCAAGTGCTGGGATTACAGGTGTGAGCCACCTCGCCCGGCTGAAATGTCTTTTATTTGTCTTATATAACTTGCATTATTAAATATATTGCAGTTGTTGGGAAATAGGATCCTATTATTGGAAAAAGAAGATACAGATATGAAAGAGGGAAGACAGGACCAGTCCTAGGGTATTGACTGGAATTACAGTTATTACTATGAATTCATAATGTGTATTATATATATATAGTGTGTGTGTGTGTGTGTATATTTCATAGCTTTGTCTATTAAAAAGTTGATACCTCAGTAATAATGAGCACAGCTGGCACTCACATCTTGGTTTCTAAAGTTCATTTCCCATTAGAAGGGACCAGATCTCCTTAGAAAAAAGGTTGTGAGGCTACAAAACCATGTCTTCCATCCTTGTTGTGTGATGGTTAATTTTAGGTGTTAACTTGACTAGATGAAGGAATACCTAAAGTGAAGGTGTTTTACAGAAGAGATTAGCATACATGTCTGAGTATATTAAATGGGGGAAGATTTGCCCTCAATGTAGGCAGGCACCATCCAGTAAGATGGGGACCTCAATAGACCAAAAACAGAGAAGAGTTGGTCTCTCCACTTACTTTATTTCTTTTCCTATCTCAGATATCTGAATTCCAGCCTTTGAACTCCGGGACTTATGCCAGTGACGCCCTGGGTTCTCAGGTCTTTGGCTTTGGACTGAAAGCTGCACCATTGGCTTCCCTGGTTCTGAGGCCTATGGGCTTGGACTGAGCTTCCTGGAGTATCCCAGGGTCTCCAGCTTTCAGATGACTTGTTGTGGGACTTCTCAGCCTCCATAATCATATTACTCAGTTCCCCTAACAAATATCCTTGTGCGCACTCTCTCTCTCTCTCTCTTTCTCGCTCTGTCTCTTCTATCTGTCTGTCTATCTATCTGTCTATCTATCTATCTATCTATCTATCTATCTATCTATCTATCTATCTATCTATCTATCTACCTATCTATCTATCTATCCAACCATCCATCCACCCTACTGGTTCAGTCTCTCTGGAGAACTCTGACTAATACACCGAGTTTCAACATCCAGAGGTGTCTACATGGCTTATCTACTCTTGTCCCTTAGGAGCTGCAGCCTGGAGGATCTCAACACTGAGTAGGGGGCCATTGAGAAGGAAGATCCACTCCAAGCTACAACAGGGGCTGCAGCCCTCCTCAGCCCCAACTAGGTGGGAAACATGGCACTGTGGAGCATGTCCATGTTGTGTGGGACGTGGACCTGCAATATACTGCTCAAGAGCCACCACCGAGGGAGGTCCACAGGAGCATTGTGTGTGTGTGTGCAGGACACACTGGGGCAGTTGCAGATTCAGCACTGCTATGTGCAAGTTTGAGATGACCTCTAGGCTGCAGCTTCATAGCCTTGATTTGGAGATAGATGCTACAGGAATGGCTACCATAGTATGTAGTTTTCACTGAACAAGCTTGCTTTCTTGGTTTCCAATCCCACTGTAATCTAGGTGCTAATTTCACCTCAATACCAAGGTGAATCTCAATGGATAAACAGAGCCATGCATTCCAAATCTTTATAGTTGTGAGACTACTCATGTAAAATTCTCTCTAAGGTTTATGTTATAGGGCCTTGTTAAAGGGACTCAACCAAAATCCATTCCCTACTGAAATACTAGGCATGACACATAGCAGAAAAGGGACAAAAATCTAAATCATTTTAGAAGAAAGACAAAATATAATTCTGTTTCTGGACTATTGTCATGGACTTGTTAGCAATCACAAAATACTGTCACTTGACTACTCTCTACGAATGTAATAATACGGAAGCACAAGTAAGTCACATCAAAATAATCTACAGTTACAGAGTATCATCTGAAAGTTACAATTCTATCAAATTCCCACACGGAGCAGTGAGTAGTCTCTGTAAATTCCTGCAGGATTCCAATGGCCGGATTCCAGACAGAAACATCACTGCATTCTGAACACAAAGAGAGGCTCAGAGTCAAATGATGGCATTATAGGATACTCAGATGGTGGTGACATGAGTTACTGGACTTGAGCAGTCACTAGGTTTCAGCTGTTATTACAGAGAAGCCCTAAATGTTTCTTTACTTTCAATATTCCCTTAATTATACCCTCCCATTTGTTTAGTCTGACGGTGAGCTCCATGTTTGCCAAAACCCAGAAAGTGTGCCCCTGGGGTTCTAATTGGGGTGGCATGAATTAGTGACTTTCCCTGAATTTCTTTATAGCTCACAGTGAGCCTGAAATGTCCCCTTTTACCCTTGGTTTTTCAGAGCCCTGGGGGTTGTTTTTGCCATCTGGTGTTTGAGACTTCCTGCTGAGCTCTTCCCCTCCCTTGTGCCCACTGGGGCTTGGATCTGCCCCTTTAAAGGCGTGGTCCATGGTTCCAACCTGCGCACAACTGGTCAAAGCAGATGCATATTTGCAATCACTAGAGACCTTTCTCTGAGTGAATGATATTTACAATTTCTCTCTATGGAAAGTGTTCATACTCTCCATGTTTCCAAACAGTGTACAAGGTGAACACATCTTAAAGAACAGCAATTTTTCAGTGAATGGAAAGTGAAAAAGATTTGGGAGCAGAAGTCCCAGATTCAATGCCAAGTTTATCATCACCTTAGAATGTGATGATACAAACAGTAAACCACACAGAAGTTTAGCATGTACTAAGAGTTTAAAATGAATTCATTTCATTTAGCCTGTACCACTTTCATTTATTTTAGGGATGAGAAAGTCAAGGAACCCAAATGTTAGTTAAGTAACAAGTCCAAGGTACACAGCAGGGAAGGTGCAGAACAAGACTAGTCCCCAGGCATCTGGCTCTGCACCTGAGCTGTCAACCACTTCTCCAAGTTGTGTGATTCGGAGTGTGTTTGAAAGCCAGCTTCCTCATGTTTGATTGTAATTCCTGTAGAAGAGATTAGCCATATGGGAAGTTTACTGGGATAACAAAACATCGCATAAATTTCTATGGCATTCTGTGCTTCAGGCATTGGATGCCTCCCAAATATTTGCTAACGCAATCAGGCAAGAGCTGATAAATGCCTTTGCATGGCTGCCTCCTGGCTAGGAATTACCCAAGCCAGTCAAATGGCCTAAATCCCTGGAGTTCAGAGGCCTTTTCTTAAACACAAAAATGCTTAAGCTTTTTGCTGCTCAACTGTGGTTCAGTAAGCAATTTGCTATCCAACCATTTCTCTTTTCTTAAGCATCTTCTTCCTCTTTGATCTGCAACTGGCCTTGCCATTCATCCCCATGACGCCCATTAATATAGAATCTTAAGACTCACTGGCAGGCGCTGAACACAGAGGAGCCAGTGAGAAACCCACACAGAAGGGTGGTACAGACTCTAGGGATCCACACAGGACCCACACACCTGGGGGTACCTCCTTGGCTCCTACCTGGGAGTCAGGTGCTCCCAATTTCCTGAATATTCCTTGAGACACCCTGGCTTTTACCTAGAGAAACTTGGGGTAGGGGCACATTCAGACCATAGCAATTAGTTTTTTTTGAGATAGGGTCTCAGTCTGTCACCCAGACTGGAGAGAGTGCAATGGTACAATCACAGCTCACTGCAGCCTTGACCTCCTGGGCTCAGGTGATCCTCCAATCTCAGCCTCTCAAGTAGCTGGGACCACAGGTGCACACCACCATGCCTGGCTAATTTTTTTGTGGAGATTGGGTTTCACCATGTTTCCCAGGCTAGTCTTGAATCCCCGAGCTCAAGCAATCTGCCTGCCTTGACCTCCCAAAGTGCTGGGATTAGAGGTGTGTGCCATCAAGCATGGCCCCATAGCAATTACTTTCTGTACCCTTAGCTCCGAAATGTTCTGCCAGCTTCCAGAAAGAATCCCCTTGTGGTTCCAATTGGGATTGCATTTTTTTTTTTTATTTTATTTATTTTTTATTTTTATTTTCTGAAAGAAAGGAAAAGAGAGGAAAGAAAGTGAGAGTGAAAGAAAGAAAGAAAAAGAATGTACGAGAGAAAGAAAGAGGAAGAAAAAGAGGGAGAGAGAACAGGATTCTTGTTCTACTGCCCAGGCTAGAATGCAGTCTAAAA
>CAUYLG010042481.1:0-14689 GCA_963573385.1 Cacajao melanocephalus
ACTCCTGACCTACAAATGCATTGTTCAGACTATGCAACCCAGCCAAGGTTACATGACTTTACAGGAGATTTGTGCTGCTGTCCGCTGCTGAAATGGCAGAGTTGAGAGTTTCTTGCTTTAACAAAACATAAATAAATAAATAAAGTAATTTCAAAGAATGTAGAGACTCCAGAATCTCTAGATATATGATTTACAAGTTACAAGTTCCAGTATAAAATCCAAAATTACTAGGCATGCAAAGCAACTGAAAAATATGAAGAATCCTGAAGATGAAATCAATACAGAACTACCCAGAGGCAATCCAGATACTAAGCATTTGTTTTTATTTTGAGATGGAGTCTCACTCTGACATCCAGGCTGGGGTGCAGAGGCGCAATCTGGCCTTACTGCAGCCTCCACTTCCCAAGTTCAAGTGATTCTTCTGCCTCAGCCTTTTGAGTAGCTGGGATTACAGGCACACACCACCATACCCAGCTAATTTTTGTATTTTTGCATTTTTAGTAGAGATGGGGTTGCCCTTCTTGAGGAATATCTTTGTGGTAGTCTCTGTATTTCCTGGTGAATCTGACTTGAATGTTGGCCTGCCTTGCTAGGTTGGGGAAGTTCCCTGGATAATATCCTGAAGAGTATTTTCCAGCTTGGATTCATTCTCTCCATCACATTCAGGTACACTGATCAAACGTAGATTAGGTCTTTTCACATAATCCTGTATTCTTGGAAGCTTTGTTCATTTCTTTTCACTCTTTTCCCTCTAATCTTGGCTTCTTGACTTAATCTGATGATTAAGTCTTTAATGCATCTGGAGTTAATTTTAGCGTAAGGTGTCAGGAATGGGTCCAGTTTCTGCCTTATGCACATGGTTAGCCAGTTTTCCCAATACCATTTATTAAACAGGGAATCCTTTCCCCATTGTTTGTTTTTGTCCTGTTTGTCAAAGATCAGATGGTTGTAGATGTGTGGTGTTGCCTCTGAGGCCTCTGTTCTGTTCCATTGGTCTACATGTCTGTTTTGATCCCAGTACCATGCTGTTTGAATTACTGTAGCCTTGTAGTATAGTTTGAAGAGGAACTTTCTATATCTAACAGAGCCCTCACCACCTTTACCTCATTTACAATACCAGAACCCACAGTATTCCCTTGGCAAACTCCTGTGTTTCTCTGGCAATATGCAGGCCAAGGAAAACCCCATCACCATCCAGCCTGTGTAGTTTAATCACACATAATGATGATAGTTCTTCTGTCACGTGGAAAGAAGTTGCATTTTCTGAAGAAAATACATGAGGACCTTAGATGGTGGAGGGGTGAGCAGGGTCTGCAACAGGAAGGTCAGGATATGAACAGATAGAGTTTAGAAACAATGGACAACCATATGAAGGCCTAAATGCAAGGATTTTCCCTGCTTCTTCTCTCCCTTGTGTGGTACAAGAGAAAGAATCAGATAAAGTCATCACAACTCCTAGGTTCTTCTATTTTGCAATGATTGGGGATACTTATTTAATTCTTCTATAAAAATAACTGCTTAAATTGCCATTATAGTTTAATGTTTATTTAATCTGGAAACATGGAGTGGTGGTCCTTAGAAAAGCTGCCAGGCCAAATTAGTGCTGAGACGGCATGTTTTATCCACAGTGGCCCTCTATGGTCTAATCAGGAGACAGAAAATACACTTGTTATTCGAATAGAGAGAACTTAATATAAACAATAGTTATATAGCTGTAAAGGTGTTAACTATGAAATGGTAAAAAGAGAACTCTAACAAATCATGGAAAAAGCAATTTCAGTGAAACAAGTGTCACCCAAAAGCCTGAGAGATCAAAAAGAACAAAGAAAAAAACTTATTAATAGAAACAGAGAAGGGCACTGTGGTCCTGAAACCCCAGCCTCTCAGGAGCAGACACCAGCTAGCTGATGCTCGTGTTGGTGGTGGTGGCTGGGTGGCTGGTGGTGGTCATGAGGCTGGTTCTTCAAGTAGTAAAAAAAGTGCAACCTGGATTCTGCTGCTGCTACAGAAAAAAAAAATGCTACAGGGGTGGGAAAAAAAAAGTGCAGCAGGATTAGTTTTCATTAGAACCACAAGAAGACAGGAAGTCATAAAGCGGCCAACCGGAAAAAGCAGTCCCTTTTTCCTCTCCAGCCTTGTTGTTCTCCTCTCATGCCACGTGATGGAAGATGCTACCGCAGAACAGCGTGGGGAAGCAAAAGTGAAGGTTGGTAGAGTCCTCGCCACACCATCACAAAGAAAATAGAGTGGAGCTAAGAGACAATATCTGGCAAAAGGATTTACAAGAGGGCAACAGAAAATATGTCTAAAGGTGTTTGTGCCATTGGTAATGGATCTAAAGGAAAATGGTAACTTTTAATGAACACACACTCAACTAACCAGCTGTCTTTCCTGTTAGTACCACCATTTACCAAAGCACTATTAGAGAATAATTCTTGAATCTTTTATTTTCATACCTTGTGTTCAATTAATTAGCAACTTCTATCAGTTTTGCCACAACTTCTACGTACACGTCACTAATCCAATTTAAGCGTACCTCATTTTTCACATGGTCTAAAGCAACACCCTTCTAAATGGTATTTCTGTCTCTAGTTTCATATCCTTTTAGTGATTCTCAACCCTAGCAGCATAATAGTATCGTCTGAGAAACTTTTTAAACTATCTCATTTCCAAGGACCCTGATTTAATTAGTTTGAACTGAGGTCTAGCGATTAGAGCTTTAAAAGCTCCCTAGGTAGTTCTAAAGTGAAGCCAGCTTTGACAGCTATTATTTTAGTCTGTCCTCCATATTAGTGTCAAATTATTTTATTATTATTTTGCAGTTTGCAAATCCAATAACCTTGGTTCATTACCCAGAATTCCTCAATAATTATCCATATAAACAGACAATGTAGATAAATGACAGGTCTATGGTTCTTTTTGGTCAGCTTTCCGCATATCTCTCCACCTCCAGTTAATTCTCCTCCCAGACACTGTTACTGAACTGGAAGCATCTAACTTTCATTTTCCAACAGCATCAAGCTACTTGCAATTTCCTGAACAAAAGATAATGTCACCTATTCATACATATGCATATCTTATTCTCTCCCAGGAAAAGAACCTCTCTCAAACGACAGCAAACTTGAAACACTTTTAAAATCACGTAATGTACTGTTAATGTTTTTTAAGCAGTATTCATTTGGGTTTAAGTTGGCACACAGTGCTCTCTGTGGGCATGGGTAGCTGGGGACGACAAAGGTAAAGGAAGCAAGGCAGGACTGACACTTCATTCACAGTTGTTCCCGAATATCACCTTCTAAAGCTTCAAAAGTCATCACCAACTTTATGAGTTCTTTAAATAAGGGGCCCTGGGACACATCTCCTCTACTGCCATCGTCATACCTGGGTCCTGGGAGGTATGATTCATTTAAGAGATACTTCCTGAGTATTTAAATTGATACTTACTATCTCGTGGCTCAAGATTCCATGGTGAGCAATGGCTTATCCAACATGACACTCACAGTCACTCAGAAGGGACAAACAATAAACAAGTACATATGTTAATTCAGTAATTTCCAAAAGCAATAAGGACTGTGAAAAACATAAAACAAGATAAGGGGATAGAGTTTCTTTTGTGGGAGGGCACTCCAGCCTGGCAACAGAGCAAGACTCCATCTCAAAAAAAAAAAAAAAAAAAATTGTCACTGATGGTTTTAATGATTCTGTTGTTTTCAGAGAGTGGAGTGGCTTCTTTAGACTGAATTAGTGCAGAAGTGACATTTGACATGAGCCTTGAAAGATGAGAAGGACTCTGTCATTTTAACTTAATAAGCATTTATTTAAAGTCTAGTATATGTAAACCTGGGGTTAAGTATTGGGAAGGGAGTACTATGAGAAAAATACAAGGTGAAGAAAACATGGTCCCTATCTCCTGAAACCAATCTCCAGTAAGGAAGACAGACATGTATTAATCACCAAAATTTACAGAAGTGCTATAGGAGAGGTGTAAACAAAGTATTGAAGTACGACATAAAGAGAAAGATAAGTCTCTTTAAAGTATCTGAAGATATTTGAGAGATAGTCTTGGCAATAAGAATATGGCTATTGAGCCCTGTCTATTGTCAGCTATTGTGCTAATGGGATTTAAAGGAATTCTCTCACTTAATTCTGCCAACCCTAAAAGGCACATAGATGACCTGGGATTTGAGCCCAGTTCATCAAGTATGGAATTCCTTCTTACTGAGATACTGTAAACCTTAAGATAATCTGCTTATTAGCTGTGTTTTCTGTTTTCAACTCATTCTTTCTGTGTTATATATCAACTAGACAGCTCTTCTCACTATTTACTTTTTTTTTTTTTTTGAGAGAGAGAGTCTGGCTCTGTCACTGAGGCTGGAGTGCAGTGGCATGAGCTCAGCTCACTGCAACCTCTGCCTCCTGGGTTCAAGCAATTCTCATGCCTCAGCTCCAAAGTAGCTGGGATTACAGGGACCAGCTACCATACCCGGCTAATTTTTGTATTTTTAGTAGAGATAGTGTTTCACCATGTTGGCCAGGCTGGTCTCAAACTCCTGACCTCAAATGATCCCCCTGCCTCTGCCTCCCCAATTGCTAGGATTACAGACATGAGCCACTGTGCTGGCCTGTTTAGTCTTATTCATACCATCATTCCCAAAATATATGCACGTAATAAAAACATTTAAAACTATGAGAGAAATCTTATAGTGCACCAAACTTGAGAATGCGTAAGTTGTTTGTTTCTTTCTTTTTTGAGATGGAGTCTTGTTCTGCTATTCAGGCTGGAGTACAGTAACACAATCTAGGCTCACTGCAGCCTCCGCCTCCCAGGTTCCAGCATTCTCCTGCCTCAGCTTCCCAAACAGCTGGCATTGTAGGCATGTACCACCACACCTGGCTAATTTTTGTATTTTTAGTAGAAATGGAGTTTCACCATGTTGGTCAGGCTGGTCTTGAACTCCTGGCCTCAGGTGATCTGGCCTCCTCAGCCTCCCAAAGTTCTAGGATTACAGGTGTGAGCCACTGTGCCCAGCAAGTTTTTAAGACTACAGTATATTACTTGGTTTGCTGTTTAAGAGAATTGTATTTTATTTATTTCATCTAAAATAGATATTAGAAAGTACATGCGTATGTTTAGATGAAAAGGGCAAGTGGATCGCTTTATAAATCCTTTCTCTACATCATCAGTCTAAGTTACAGCAAGTCCATTAACCCACAGGGTCTGGGAAGGATCCATAGCCTCAGCAGGGTGCTAGTAGGGAGAATTGGGCTCTTCCTGGAAAGCTAATGTGGGAGTTTTGGGCTCAGAAAAATGCTTTCTTGGGAAAACAAGATTATACTTTGTATAATTTGTATTTGAAAATAAATAACATTGCCCTGCTTTCTTTTGTCTTTTATGAAACAGTAATATTTTTATGACCTGGAAATATAGTAATATTGACATGTGGATTTATTTGTTATTTTCTATCTGTAGTCGATGACAGGTGATCCCAAAAGTTACATTCAGCTATATTTTAGGCAGGCATGCTGAGCTGAAGTTAAGACAATATCAAATCTTAGTGAGACATTAAGTGCTACTTTTGAGGTCACTGGTTTAACTTTCCTTAGGTGCTGACTGTAATTCTTTCCAATCTTTTAAAATTTACATTTTCACGGAAATAAATTGAGGAACACAATTCACATTCTAGTAAATTGGTAACCACTTCTAAAAATTGGCATCTCAGCAGAAACAACGTAAACTAAATAGACGATCTATTTGACTACCGTACTTATGTAAGGTTTATTCTTTGAAGCTATGTTGGGGAGTTTTTGTTTGTTTCCTTTACTTCCTTCTTCAAAAGCTGGGAGGGAAAAGATGATATGCTGACTGACAAACAGGGGTATAGATTTGACTCTCATTTGGCAGTTAACCTAGATACTGCTAAGGGAATTATATATATAAAATTATATATATATGGTTCTGTGTATATATATATATATATACACACATATGAACATGACTCTGGAAAAGAACTTTCCTTTAAGTCCCTGAATGTCACAATCAGGGACTATCAAGAAATTAAGTATTTCCTATGCAGGTAATATTATTGCAATTCCAATATTTTGACAATGTTAAAATGTTAAGTAATTTTTAGCCATATTCTAAAACTTCCACCTGAAACTGCTCCTGACAGCTACAGGAGAATATAAATCATCTAAAGTAAAAGAGATACATAGAGAAAAGACCCAGAGAAAAAGCCAACCAGGAACCGTGGTTTTTGAGGGTTATGTAGAGAAGATGAAATCAGCAAAGTTGGCATAAAAGAAACTGTGAAGTAAGAAGAATGAGCAGAGTTTGTGGTACCTAAGAATCCAAGGGAATAAAGTATTTCTCTCCCCCCGCTGCCTTGGAGATTCTTGTTCTGAGGAAGAGAGTATTTTAAGGATGAGGCATCTGTCAGAGCTGAGCATATTTTATTTTTATAAGAAGTGATAATTGAAAACTGGGATGTTGTGTAGATAATATTGTATGTTAGTAGGATGAAGGTAAAATAAAATTGATTTTACATGTGAAGGATATTTTTAAAAGTAGCATATATACCTGCTATTTTAAAGTCTACAGGTATAGTTGAGAAATATATTTTATGCACCATGGCACAGCAGTGATATGTAGGAGAATATAATTAGACTTAGAAATATATTATAGTTCAAAGACAATTAAAAATTGTCTAGGTTAGATGGTTGGAGGTGGGGCTCAAGATGTAGGAGTTAGCATGGCAGAGAACAGCATAGGAACAGAAGGATGGATGTGTGCAAGAAATCCATGTAGATAGGTAACAATGAAGCCGTAGGCGCTGTAGTTATCACCAAAGATCAATATATTAGCACAAAAGATAAAGATTTGAAAAACCTGTGGAAGATTACCTAATGAAAGATCTTTGAAGGCATGGTAGATTTCTGTTTGAGTAGCTAAAAGAGTAACAAAAACCTTTAAAGAATTGAAACCTGAGCTATTACAAAGACATAGTCCATGATATCCAAAAGTGGCCTGAATTAGAGATGCATTTTTCTAGAAACAGTTAAGTTTAGCATTTCAATATCAAATATGTTTATCTTATATTACTCAAATTTAGTAATTCTATAGCTAGTGAACCATCAAGTTTGAGTAGTACCAGGCCAAAGAGTTGTTCTTTTTCATAGTATAGATTTGTATGATCCAAACATTCCACATAATAGTTCATCCCTTTATTTTAATTGTGCATATGTAAGTTTTACAACCTTTCTATCTAGCCTTAGTCCTATTTTTCCATTCACTTTCACTGTGAAAAAATCAGAGAATATTAATTTTTCTAAGTCTTAAGTTTTCCCATGTGTTCAATTCTTTTTTCTAGATGTCAGAACGAATCTTATTTTCCTTAAGTTTAGCTCAGAACTGGGCTCTGATCCCATGACTTGTCTGGCCAAGGAAACTCCAAATCATTGGCTAACTTTCAAAAGATCAACAGATGTTCCTGCTAACATAGTTTGTTAGTCTCCTGAGTCAAAAGGCATCCAATGGAGGCAGAATTAACAACATACTAGATTTCTAAACCAAAGCCTGATGCCAAAGAGAAAATAAAACACTCCTAAGAATGTGAAGAAACAAAAGTTCTTAGAGTGAAGACTTATCCATACAATATTTTCTTTCAAGTTAAGTTCTAACATCTGAGATACCCTATCATAGCTTCAGCAACCTAAGTGTCAATTCTCATCTGACACTGGCTTTTAGAATGCTCACATCAATATACCTGAAAGCCATAATTGCTTGAATGATTCAGATGATAGCCTAATTATTGTATTGATTAAGCCATTTTGTTTTGATTGACTTGACGTCATACATTTTTAGTGTAAATTTTCTTTTGAAGCAAGGTTGTAAGAGAAACCTTAGCTCATTTGCTGCCTACCAACAAAAAACCTTCAGTGTTTGCAAAACTTATTGTACTGTGCTATAGTGAGTGGTCAACTTAATTGTGGGTTTTGTTGTTGTTTTTCATATTTATTTATGAAATACATAATCAGAAAATATTTTTTAGTGTTAAAAACAATTATGTGGCACAAAGGTTTTAAGAACTAGCTGAAGAAGCTGAAGAACAGCATGATTGGGACCACACATTTCTGAGTGGGTGGAAAATGAAAGATATATTTTGTTATCTAGGGTTTTCCATTGTCTCAAAGCTCACTTTTATCTGTGACTCCAGTTCAGTGTTTCATAACTCTGGGATATTTATTGTACGTTAAAGGTAACCACCCCCTAGAATTTCTTATAATTATTTTTACCTTTTCCATCTAAAATAATCTTTTAAAATATAAAGTGCAGAACATCCTCACTTAAAGGTATAAACTACAAAACATAATTTTATAATTTATGGTTAAATTTAATTTAAAATTGCTTTAATGATTTAAACTTTATATTGGACCTTAATTCTAATTGCACAAAATGGCACATGGAATATAGATCACTTCTTTTCAAATGACTTATGTTAATCTGGGTGCTCTCAGAAGCAGATGTCAAGACAGCATTAAATGGTCAAGTATTTTACTGCTGATGTGAAATGGCTATGTTAATTAAACAAACATGGAGGGAGCTAGAGAAGTCCGGGAGACAGATGAGACCATTAGACCAGGATGCAAATCTGACCCCAAGTGAAGGAGAGAAGAAAAGATTGGACAGAGGAAGATGAGTGGCAGCTTTCTACACTGCAGCACAACTGAGTTCTGGAGCTAAAGTTGGCTAACAAAGGAATTCTTTGTCATCTTAGGAACGGATCTGCCTTTCTATCTCCACAAAAACCAATCATCAGAAAGAAGCCACCTGTGGGGTGCACATTCTCAGGTCAAAAGGTAAAGTGGGTTTGAAGTTCAATTCCTGGGCCCTCAGTTAATGTACTTTCCCAGTGTTAGGGATGTGTTGAGCATAGTCTCATGGCTACCACAGCCACCAAGTCAGCATCTCCAAACTTGACCTCCGTTTTGATTTCTGCTTCTAAGCTGTGAACCACCTACTGGAGAGCTCAATCTGAATGATCTTTGACCCCTCAAATTCAGTAATTCTCTGCAATCCAACATTGCCATATTAGTTCAGTCCTAACTCACCACCGTTATCTTAAACACCACGGGAAATTTTTTTACCTCTTCTCTTTTTTTTCTTCCAGATCCTTTTTTTTTTCTTCCAGATCTTTTACCTTTTTTTTCTTCTAGATCCAAATAACTAATGGATTCTTTTGATTCAATCTCTACCCCATCTCTTCCTTCTGCCCCTTCTATGGGTTTTCAATGCACCTGCTCTAGTTTTGAGTCTCGTTTTCTTTATGGCACATTATCTGCACCTGTTGGCCTCTCTGCAGGTGCTGCTACCTGCCAGCTCTCTCCTCTCTAATTCACTTAAAGTACTGTTGCCAGATTAATCTTTTTTAAAGAGTGGCATGACTGTATTATTTCTGTTCTACAAAAAAAAAAAAAATCAAAGAAACCTTCGATGGCTCCCAATTTCTTACAAAATACACTTCTGTATCCATAGCTTGTCATTCAAGGGCTTCCACGACCTGGCTCCAGTCAAGCTTTTTAATTTTACCTCCTAAAATTCCTTTTATATACACTGATTTTAGTCTTCTGAGTTACAGCAGGAACACAATTATACTGTGAAGTTTCCTACCTTTGAGACACTTCCTCAAAGATCTGCTTTTATTTTCTCGGTCACTTCTGTCTATGTTACTTCCAGACCATCAACCACAGTCCAGCTCAAACGTTACTTTGAGATCTCTCACCAAATCCCCTAACCAGAAATACTCTATTAACTGACATTTGCTGGTATATAAGATATACCTCCGGTTTATAATGAAATTCGTGTATGGGAGCGGGGATGAGTGCATATTATCAAGCAAGTATTGAAATTAGTATTGTGAGGGAAAATGTAGTATTTGGACAATGTAAATACTGAATACTGTAATCTAGCAGGAAGGCATACAGTCTGAATATGCAAAACTTTTAACCTTTAACCCTGAAAAATGGAAATTACAAATTTCAAAAGAAATGTTTTGTTGTCATTGAACACTGATATATAGCAGGAAGCTACCCAGCACATACACCAGTAATTGGAGGTCACATAATACAGTAAAGCAAATGCCACTACAGTATTTCAGGGAGTAGTTTAGCAAGCCACAATATGAAATAAATGTGGCTGAATTATTGTACAGATAGCCAAAGTACATATAGAAAAAAAATTTCATTAAGAACCAGAACAAAGTATAAAGCAAAGGCAAACAAATTTTAATATCATATTTATGCATGAAGCAAGCATTTGTTGAATATTAGTGCGTGGCATAAAAACATAAAGGTATAAATAAATACATTAGCTTGTCTATGATGTTACAGCAATGCCTTTCTTGAATTTAGCTATGTTTATTAGTCATATATTTAAATATAAAAAGTTCAAGGAATAACTTCAACACCACATTGGATCAGCTTTGTGGTCTGTAGGGTTTTCTTTTTCATTCATTTGTTTGTTTGTTTTTTAAGACATAGTCTCACTCTGTTGCCCAGACTGGAGTGCAGAGACACGATCTCGGCTCACTGCAACTTCTGCCCCTCAGGTTCAAGTGATTCTCTTGCCTCAGCCTCTTGAGTAGCTGGAGGCGCCTGCCACCACGTCTGGCTAATTTTGCATTTTTAGTAGAGATGGGTTTCACCATGTTGGCCAGGCTGGTCTCAAACTCCTAACCTCAGATGATCCACCCACCTGCCTTCCAAAGTGCTGGGATTACAGGTGTGAGCCATTGTGTGAGGCCTAAATTTTTTTTTTTTTTAACTACAGAACATTCTTGCTTGAATGAATATTGAACTGTTTCTCCATTCAAAAGCAAACATACTTGCTAAAAAATTAAATCTTCATTATGATAAGCTCACAGCCAACATAAAACAGCTCACTGCCTTAAAAAAATGTATCTTGTAAAGGATACACTTATCTCCATCAGGCCATAAGTAAAGGTTTTGCATGAGTAAAAATTCTGGGACATCCTATCCTACCCTATCTCTTAACATCACAAACTTGAAAAAGTATCTTTTTTTCATTATTCAAATGTGTTTCTAATAAAAAAGAAACCTTTCCTTTACAAGGTACCTTTCTGTAATGCCCCCAAACCAATCAGAACCCTGGTGAAATCAGCTTGTAGTATGCTGAATCTTTCTTCACTACTAAAGAGTAAGTTTAAATGCGTCTGTTTCATTCATAGTACTTGGCATCCTGAAATGATCAAGAACACTTATAAATTTTAAAAACCAATGAACTAAAATGGCCAACAAACATGTATGTGAGTTAGAATCATTTATTTTTACAAATGATATGGAACCATCTCTGGCATTGTACAAACAGGTCTCAACTAGCAGCAGTTCGATTCATAACTTTTTGTTTTGTTTTGTTTTTTAACAGATAGTGTCTCACTTTGTCACCCAGGCAGGAGTGCAGCGGTACCTTCTTAGCTCATTGCAGCCTCAAGTTCCCGGGCTCAAGCAATCCTCCCACCTCAGTCTCCTGAGTAGCTGGGACTGCAGACCTGAATCACCACACTTACCTAATTGAATAAACTTTTTTTTTTTGTAGATGTAGAGTCTTGCTATGTTGCCCAGGCTGGTCTTGAACTCCTGGCCTCAAGATATTCTCCCATTTTGGCCTCCCAAAGTGCTGAGATTACAGTTATAGGTCATTGCACTCAGTTCAAAACATCTCTTAAAACAGAAAGTGAGAAGCTTTAAGCTATAGGAGAATTTCTAAATTTCAGACAACACATGCTTACCTTGGAATGTATCCCAAAACCTTGCAACCAATGCTCGAATTATCTGTGATACATAAACCAGAATTTGAACATTTGAATTCTCAACACAGAGATCATCTTATACACATGACAAACAGATTTACAGCTGCCAAATCTATGAGTCAGTCATGAGACAATTTGTTGAACCCTTTCCCATGATCTCAATATCCTTGGCCTTTAGTGAGTGAAAGACTGGGAAGCTGGAGAAATAGCAACATTGTCAAATAGTTTAAAAGATGAGATATTACATTTCTGCTTTTTAAGAAGCAGGATAAAAACTTTAATTCTTTTATGCCAATTCTAAGACATGCAGATAAAGTTAGTGACTTGTTTTCTTTGTTTTGATCCCTGGGTTATCAGAGGGATCCAAGAAATGGTTTGACAGTGCTGTATTTCAATAGATTACTGCATGGTATTTTTTATTTAACTTGTTCTGGATGGTGCACACTTTTTCTTGCAAATGTTATCTGATCACTTTGACAATGATGGAAGAAGAAATTCTGTATTTCAGAAGTCCTGTGGAAAAAAGTCCTACAAATATTTAATGTCTTCTGTATTCCAGACATTGTACTGAATATTTTCACTTCTATTTAATTGAAATGGGCTCAACTTATATCACAAATAGAAGTACATGTTTTCTACTGCTGTGTAACAAATTAAGCAAATTACCATGAATTTTGAAACTTAGAGAACACCACCCATTTATTAGCACACTGTTCTATAGGTCAAAATCTGAGCCCAGTGTGACTAGATTCTCTGTTGAGGGTCTCACATAGCTAAAATCAAAATGTCTCGTGGACCTCAGATTTTCCAAGCAAAATCTAGTTCCTATGGTTATAGAGATGAGGCCTGTGTTTCTTTGCTGGCTGTAAGCCAGGGATAGTTCTCAGCCCACAAAGGCTTTCTGCATTCTTTGCCATAAGACCTCCTCGATCTTAAAGCCAGCAATGGAGAATCTCTCAGGTAGTGAATATTCCTCACACATCAAATTTCTCCAGGAAGGTCCCAGTCCCTTTCAAAGGCTCACCTGATTGGCTTAGGCCAGCATAGGACAGTCTCCCTATCTTAAGGTCAACTCATTTGAGAATTTAATTGCATCTACAAAGTTCCTTCTCAGTAGCACCTAAATTAATGTTTAATGGAATAACTGGGAGAAGAGGTGTGTATGTTAGGGTGGAGAATCTTGGGAACTATCTCAGAATTTTGACTATCACAGTCTCATGAGTCTGTAGTCAGTGTTGGTGAGGCTGTGTTCTCAGATGGAGGCCTCACTGGGAGAGAATCTGTTTCCAAGCTCATTCAGGTCATGGGCAAAATTAATTTTCTTGTGTTATGTGACTGAGGACCTTGGCTTTCTGCTGGCGTTGGCTAGAAGACACTTTCCAGTCCCAGAGATTGCCTGCTGCTCCTTCTCTCCCATGTAATGCTCTCCATAGGCAGTTCACAACATGGTTGTTTGCTCCAGTTTTTTTTAAAGAGATGGCATCTCGACACATTTTCTAGGCTGGTTTCCAACTTCTGGGCTCAGGCAATTCCCTTGCCTTGGCCTCCTGAGTAACTGGGATTATGGGATTAGAGGCACTAGCTACTGTGCCTGGTTAGTTGTTTGCTTCTTGAAGGCCATCAAGAGAGTCTCTTTCTCCAGTCTACTAAGACTGGATCTTATATAATATAACCTAATCACAAGCATGATTACATATTACATATGTAATATATACATACGTCTATACATGCATGTGTATATATTATTTATACATATACTATATATACACATTATATATGTGTGTATATAGGTATGTGTGTATATTATATTAATGTAATATAATAAATATATACATATATGTATATATGTATGTGTGTGTATATGGATATCTAGATACAGTTTGTAGTGGTGACAGAAGAGAAACAACTTGGAACTTACACAACCTATAGGTTGGAGGGAAGCTGACTTAAATTTACTGAATTGAGAGCTTTCACCATGTTAGCCAAGCTAGTCTTGAACTCCTGACCTCAGATGATCCACCTGCCTCGGCCTCCCAAATTGCTGGGATTACAGGTATGAGCCACCACACCCAGCCCTCTACATTTCTTTAATAAAGAGTCAAGCATGTTTTCTAGCATGTTTGTAGTTTTTTTACATTTAATTGTTAATATATCTGAAATTTATTTAGTTGTTAAAAAAAGTAAGAATCATCAAATTGCTGTTAGTTGTCCCAATATAATGTATTGAATAATCTTTATCTTTCTCCCTGAATCAAAATACAGCCATATAGCAAATTGAACAAATAAATAAACAAAATTTACTGAAATAAGTAGCACCAATTCTGTGCTGAGCTCTACACCAAGCTCTATACAGAAACAAAAATCAAATAAGCTTCATTTCCTATTCTGGTGCTTACAGTGTTGCTAGGGAAACAAGTCTCATACATATTAAGAGATACAATCTAACATGGCATAGGATTGCATCAAAATTAGTTAAATGACTACAAGGATATAAGTGACATGGGAACTCCAAAGAGGGAGGACAGGTTGGGGAAAGCTTGCTAGAGAGGCTTCAGATGATAAGTTTGGATTAGGTACGATATGGAGATGTAGGAAATAATGAAAGAAGCTGGGCGTGGTGGCTCATGCCTATAATCCCAACACTTTGGGAGGCTGAGGCAGGAGGATTGCTTGAGTCTAGGAGTTCGAGACCAGCCTGGGCAACATGGAAAAGCCCTGTCTTAACAAAAAATACAAAAATTAGCTAGGCATGGTAGTGCACACCTGTAGTCCCAGCTACTGGGCAGGCTGAGGTGGAGGATCACTTGAGCCCAAGAGGCAGAGGTTGCAGTGAGCCAAGATCATGCCACTGCACTCTAGCATGA
>CAUYLG010042482.1:0-61852 GCA_963573385.1 Cacajao melanocephalus
TTCCCTACCCTCTGCTGTCTCTTCCCTAGTGCCCCCAAATAGACCCCAGTGTGTGATGCTCCCCTCCCTGTGTCCATGTGTTCTCACTGTTCAATACCTGCCTATGCAGTGTTTGGTTTTCTGTTCTTGTGTCAGTTTGCAGAGAATGATGGTTTCCAGATTCATCCATGTCCCTACAAAGGACACGAACTCATCGTTTTTTATGGCTGCATAGTATTCCATGGTGTATATGTGCCACATTTTCCTTGTCCAGTCTATCATCAATGGGCATCGGGGTTGGTTCCAGGCCTTTGCTATCGTAAACAGTGCCGCAGTGAACATACATGTGCATGTGTCTTTATAACAGAATGATTTATAATCCTTCGGGTATATATCCAGTAATGGAATTACTGGGTCAAATGGAATTTCTATTTCTAGGCCCTTGAGGAATCCCCACACTGTCTTCCATAATGGTTGAAATAAATTATACTCCCACCAACAGTGTAAAAGTGTTCCTATTTCTCCACATCCTCTCCAGGATCTATTGTCTCCTGATTTTTTAATGATCGCCATTCTAACTGGCATGAGATGGTATCTCAATGTGGTTTTGATTTGCATTTCTCTAATGACAGTGATCATGAGCATTTTTTCATGTCTGTTGCCCTCATATATATCTTCTTTTGAAAAGTGTCTGTTCATATCCTTCACCCACTTTTGAATGGGTTTGGTTTTTTTTCTTGTAAATCTGGTTTAGTTCTTTGTAGATTCTGGATATTAGCCCTTTGTCAGATGGGTAGATTGCAAAAATTTTTTCCCATTCTGTTAGTTGCCGATTCACTTTAATGATTGTTTCTTTTGCTGTGCAGAAGCTCTGAAATTTAATTAGATCCCATTTGTCTATTTTGGCTTTTGTTGCCAATGCTTTTGGTGTTTTAGTCATGAGGTCCTTGCCTATGCCTATGTCCTGAATGGTTTTGCCTAGGTTTTCTTCTAGGGTTTTTATGGTGTTAGGTCTTATGTTTAAGTCTTTAATCCACCCAGAGTTAATTTTAGTGTAAGATGTCAGGAATGGATCCAGTTTCTGCTTTCTGCACATTGCTAGCCAGTTTTCTCAACACCATTTATTAAACAGGGAATCCTCTTCCCATTGCTTGTTTATGTCAGGTTTGTCAAAGATCAGATGGTTGCACATGTGTGGTATTGCCTCTGAGGCCTCTGTTCTGTTCCGTTGGTCTGTATCTCTGTTTTGGTACCAGTACCATGCTGTTTTGATTACTGTAGCCTGAGTATAGTTTGAAGTCAGGTAGCATGATGCCTCCAGCATTGTTCTTTTTGCTTAGGATTGACTTGGCTATGCGGGCTCTCTTTTGGTTCCATATGAAGTTTAAGGTGTTTTCCAGTTCTGTGAAGAGGGACATAGGTAGCCTGGAAGAGATACTGTTGAATCTATAAATTACTTTGGGCAGTATGGCCACTTTCACCATATTGATTCTTCCTAACCATAAGCATGGAATGCTTGTGTCATCTCTTATTTCCTTGAGCAGTGGTTTGTAGTTTTCATTGAAAAAGTCCTTTACATCCTTTGTTAGTTGTATTTGTAGGTATTTTATTCTCTTTGTAGCAACTGTGAATGGGAGTTCACTCTTGATTTGGCTGTCTGTTTTGGGTGTATAGGAATACTTGTGATTTCTGCACATTGGTTTTGTATCCTGAGACTTTGCTGAAGTTGCTTATCAGTTTAAACAGATTTTGGGCTGAGATGATGGGGTCCTCTAAATATACAATCATGTTGTCTGCAAATACAGACAATGACTTCCTCCTTTCCTAATTGAATACCCTTTATTTCTTTTTTTTGCCTGATTGCTCTGGCTAGAACTTCCAATACTATACTGAATAGGAGTGGTGAGAGAGAGCAATCCTTGTTTAGTGCCAGATTTCAAACTGAATGCTTCCAGTTTTTGCCCATTCAGTATGATATTGGCTGTGGGTTTGTCATAAATAGCTTTTACCATTTTGAGAAACATTCCATCAATACCTAGTTTATTGAGAGTTTTTAGTATAAAGGGCTGTTGAATTTTCTTGAAGACCTTCTCTGCATCTATTGAGATAATCATGTTGTTTTTGTATTTGGTTCTGTTTATGTGGTGAATTACATTTATAGATTTGCCTATGTTGAACCAGCCTTGCAACCTTGGGATGAAGCCGACTTGATTGAGATAAACTTTTTGATGTGCCGTTGCAATCGGTTTGCCAGTATTTTATTGAAGATTTTTGCATCTGTGTTCGTCATGGAGATTGGCCTGAAGATTTCTTCTCTTGTTGCGTCTCTTCCAGATTTTGGTATCAGGATGATCCTGATCTCATACAACGATTTGGGAAGGATTCCTTCTTTTTGGATTGTTTGGAATAGTTTCAGAAGGAGTGGTACTAGCTCCTCTTTGTATGTCTGGTAGAATTCAGCTGTGAACCCATCTGAACCTGGACTTTTTTTTTATTGGTAGGCTATTAATTGCTGCCTCAACTTCAGCCCTTGTTATTGGTCTTTTCATGGTTTCAACTTCTTCCTGGTTTAGGTTTGGGAGGGTGCCAAGTGTCCAGGAATTTATCCATTACTTCCAGGTTTACTGGTTTATGTGTGTAGAGTTGTTCGTAGTAATCTCTGATGGTAGTTTGTATTTCTGTGGAATAAGTAGTGACATCCCCTTTATCATTTTTTATTCCATCTAAAACTTGTATATGCTTTGCAAAGTTCTTGTGTTGTTTTTTTCAGCTCCATCAAGTTATTTATATTCTTCTCTAAGCTGTTTATTCTCATTAGCGTTTCGTCAAACCTTTTTTCAAGGTTCTTAGTTTCTTTGCATTGGGTTAGAACAGGTTCTTTTAGCTCAGAGAAGTTTGTTATTATCCACCTTCTGAAGCGTGTTTCTGTAAATTCATCAGACTCATTCTCCATCCAGCTTTGTTCCCTTGCTGGTGAGTTGTGATCTCTTGGAGGAGGAGAGGCATTCTGGTTTTTGGTGTTTTCATCCTTTTTGTGCTCGTTTCTTCCCATCTTTGTGGATTTATCTACCTGTGGTCTTTGTAATTGTTGACTTTCGGATGAGGTCTCTGCGTGGACATCCTTTTTGTTGATGTTGACCTTATTTCTTTCCGTTTTATAGTTTTCCTTCTAATAGTCAGGCCTCTCTGCTGTAGGACTGCTGGAGGTCCACTCCAGACCCTGCTTTCCTGGGGATCACCTTCAGTGGCTGCAGAACAGTAAGAGTTGCTGCCAGTTTCTTCTTCTGCTATCTTTGTCCCAGAAGGGTACCTGCCAGATGTCAGCCTGAGTCTCCTTTATGAGGTGTCTCTTTGGATATACGGGGATTGGGGAGCTGCTTGAGGAGACAGTCTGTCCCTTATAGAGGCTCACATGCTGAGTTGGAGCTCCCTTATTCATGTCAGAGCTGCTGCACAGGTACGTTTGCCTTTGCTGCAGTGGAACTCATAACTACCTTTTTTCCCAGGTGCTCTGTCCTGGGAAGGTGGGGCTTTATTTATAAGTTCCTGACATTCTGCTGCCTTTTTTCAGAGATGCCCTGCCCAGCAAGGAGGTAGTCTAGTCACAGTTTGCCAGCAGAGGCATCGCTGAGCTGCCGTAGGCTCTGCCCAGCTGCTGTGTAAACTTCCTTGTGGTTTTGTTTACAGAAGTACAGTTAGAACTGCCTTGGTAATGGCGTTCTGCCTCTGTAATGGTGGACTGCCTTGATAAGGGCAGATTGCTTTGGTAGTGGCGGACTGCCTCGGTAATCGTGGACTGACTCTGTAATGGTGGCCTGCCTTGGTAGTGGTGGATTGCCTCAGTAATGGCTGACTCCCTTCCCCACACCAAGCTGGACTATTCTGGGTCCAGCTGCGCTTGCTGTGAAACTCTCAATTCAGAGCATTTCAGATTGCTAGTCTTTGTGGGGGTGGAACCCACTGAGACAGATCACCTGGCTCCCTGTTTCAGCCCCCATTTTTTTAGTTGAATGGGCGGCTCTGTATCCCAGGCGTTCCAGGCGTCAGTTGAAACGGCCGCCCAGATTTGTGTGAGTTTTTGTGCAGAGACCTGCGGTGCCAGCTGAAGCAGCTATGCTGGGAATTCGTGGCACTTTTCAGCCTGAGAATCTCCTGGTCTGTGGGAAGTAAAAGTCTGTCTGGAAATGTGGTGATCACTCACCCTCTGGGTTGTTCTTGTTGGGAAATGCACTCCACAGCTGTTCCTATCTGGCCATCTTCGATCTCCCCTGCCTGCTTTTTAATTTTTTCTTTTCCCTTGTAAATTTGTTTAAGTTCTTTACCGATGTTGGATATCAGACCTTTGCAAATATTTCCTTCCTATTCTGTAGGTTGTCCGTTTACTCTGTTGCTAGTTTCTTTTGCTGTACACAAGCTCTTAATTAGGTCCCATCTGTCAATTTTTGCTTTTGCTGTGATTGCTTTCGGTGTCTTCATCATGAAATCTTTGACAGTTCCTATGTCCAGAATACTACTGCCTAGATTTTCTTAAAGGGTTTCTATAGTTTTGAGATTTACATTTAAGTGTTTAATATGTCTTGAGTTGATTTTTGTATATGATATAAGGAAGGGGTCCAGGTTCAATCTTCTGTATATGGCTAGCCAGTTATCCCAGCACCGTTTATTAAATAGGGAGTCCTTCCTCTATTGTTTTTGTCAGCTTTGTTGACAATCACATGATTGTAGATAGGTGGCCTTATTTCTGGGCTCTCTATTCCTTTCCATTTGTCTATGTACCTGTTTTTGTACCAGTACCATGCTGTTTTGGTTACTGTAGCCCTGCAGTACAGTTTGAACTCAGGTAATGTGATGGCTCTAGCTTTGTTCTTTTTACTTAGGATTGCCTTGGCAGTTTGGGCTTTTTGTTTCCATATGAATTCTATAGTAGTTTTTTCTAGTTCTGTGAAGAACATCAGATTCTTATCAATTGATAAGAATTGCATCAAATCTGTAAATTGCTTCGGGTGGTATGGCCATTTTTAACGATAATGATTCCTCCAATTCATGAGCATGGCATGTTTTCCATTTGTTTGTGTCATCTCTGATTTCTTTGAGCAGTATTTTGTAATTCTTGTTGTAGAGATCATTCACCTTCCTGGTTAGCTGCATTCCTAAGTATTTGTGTGTGTGTGTGTGTGTGTGTGTGTCTATTGTGAATGGGATTGTGTTCTTGATTTGTCTCTCAGCTTGACTGTTTTTAGTGTATAGAAACGCTAGTAATTTTTTTTTTTTTTTGAGATGGGAGTCTCACTCTGTTGCCCAGGCTGGAGAGCAGTGGCTCGATCTTGGCTCACTGCAACCTCTGCCTCTCAGGTAGTTGGGATTACAGGCACACACTACCATTCCCGGCTAATTTTTTGTACTTTTTTTTTTTTCTAGAGAGGGGGTTTCACCATGTTGGTCAGACTGGTCTTGAACTCCTGACCTCAGGTGATCCACTTGCCTCAGCTTCCCACAGTGCTGGGATTACAGGTGTGATCCACCATACCCAGCCTAATTTTTTGTATTTTTAGTAGAAACATGGTTTCACCATTTTGGCCAGGCTCATCACGAACTCTTGACTTCAAGTGATCCACTGCCTTGGCCTCCCAAGGTGCTGAGATTACAGGCACGAGCCACCACACCTGGCCCTTCTCTCTTCTTTATTAATCCATCTAGTGGCCTATCATTAATTTTTTCAAAAAACCAATTCCCTGATTCCTTGATCTTTTGAATGCTTTTCTGTGTCTCACTCTCCTTCAGGTTGAGCTCTGATTTTGTGTTCTGGTAGTTTTGGGGTTGATTTGCTCTTATTTCTCTAGTCCTTTTAGTTGTGATGTTAGGTTAACTTCAGATCTTTCTTTTTGATGTGGACATTTAGTCCTATAAATATCCCTCATAACAGTGCTCCATCTCTTTATTTTGAGCCTCTGGGTGTCACTGCATGTGAGACATGTCTTTTGAAGACGGTATATCACTGGGTCTTGCTTTGTTATTCAGTATGCCACTCTGTGCCTTTTTAAATGGGGCATTTAGGCTATTTACATTCAGGTTAGTATTGGTATGTATGCATTTGATCCTGTCATTGTGTTGTTAGCTGGTTATCATGCTGGCTTGTGTGGTTGCTTTATAGTGTCACTAGTGTGTATACTTGAGTGTTTTCCTAGTGGCATTTTAATGATCTTTTCTTTCCATATTTAGTGCTAGTTTCAAGATCTCTTGGAAAGCGGGTCTGGTGGTAATGAACTTGCTTAGCATTAGCTTATTTGAAAAGGATCTTATATCTCCTTTGCTAAGCAAGCTTAGTTTTGCTGGTTATAAAATTCTCAGTTGAAGATTTTTTTCTTTAAGAATGTCAAATGTAGGCCCCCAGTCTCTTCCAACTTGTAGGGTTTCAGCTGAGAGGTCTGCTCTTAGCCTGAAGGGGTTCCCTTTGTTGGTGGCCTGCCCTTTCTCCTTACCTGCCTTTAATATTCTTTTATTTTGACATTGGAAAATCTGAAGGTTATGTTTCTTGGGGATGATCTTGTGTAGAATCTTGCAGGGGTTCTTTGTATTTCCTGAATTTGACTGTTGGCCGTTCTAGTGAGGCTGGGCAAATTTTCAAGGACAACATCCTGAAATATGTTTTCCAAGTTGTTTGCTTTCTCCCCATCCAATTCAGGGATGTCAATGATTTGCAGATTTGGCCTCTTTATATAATCCTGTATTTCTTGGAGGTTTTATTCATTCCTTTTCATTTTTTCTTTGTCTGTATTTTTCAGACAGCCAGTCTTCAAGTTCCAAGATTCTTTTCTCAGCTTGGTCTATTCTGCTGTTAATACTTGCAATTGGGTTGTGAAATTCTTGTAGTACGTTTTTCAGCTCTATCGGGTCAGTTAGATTCTTTATTACAATGGCTGTTTTGTCTGTCAGCTCCCGTATTGTTTTATTGTTAATTCTTACTTTCCTTGGATTGGGTTTTGCCATTCTCCTGAATCTCGATGTTCTTCATTCCTACGCATATTCTGAATTCTATTTCTGTCATTTCACCCAACTCAGCCTGGTTAAGATCCCTTGTTGGTGAATTAGTGCAATTGTTAGGAGGTCATAAGACACTCTGGCCATTTGAATTGCTGGAGTTCTTGTGTTAGTTCTTTCTCATCTCTGTGTGTGGGTGTTCCTTTAACTGCTGGGCTGCCTCTGATTGAAGTGGTCAAGTGAGGACACAGTAGTTGTGCTGGAGTCCAAGGTTAGGTAGCCCTGTCCAGTGAGAAGTGAGGACCGTGATCTACATGGAGAACTGGTCTGACCACTTTTCTGTGAGATGACCACTTTTCTGTGAGACAGGTGCTGTGCTGGGGGTTCAGACCAGCCTTTCGTCCCAAGGACTCTTCAGAGCCTGGAAACAGCAAAGGTGAGGGCTGCAAGACAGAAAAGATAGAAACCCACCCTCTCACTGGGAGCTCTGTCTCAGAGAATTGCAGAGTTGCTACTGGCTCTAAAGTCTAGTGAGGGCAGGCTAGAAACCGAGGCCTGCCAAGACTTACCCAGTGAGAAGACATGACAGTAGGGCCCCATGTAAGAAACAGTCTGGTCACTTTTTCATACGACTGCTGCAGTATACTGGGGGCTCGCTCTGGTCCCCAGTCACCTCGGAATTTCCAGCACCACTTCCCTGGGTACGGGAGGCTCCTCTGGCCCTGTTTCGTTCCTGAGTGGCTGGTTGTCTTGCTTTGCTTTTTTCCATTCTGTGTGAGTAGAGCTGTTTTCTTGATGAATCCCAGTGTGTGTACCTTGGTGTTCCAGCTGAAGCTGCTGTATTTACTTGCCCTTTCTATTTCTTTCCACGAAGGCAGCACACAGTAACTGTTTCTAGGTGGTTATCTTGGTCAGCCCCCCTGAATTGTATATTTTAAATAGGACAATTGTATGGTGTATGAATTATAACTTAATAAGACTGTTATAAAATTTTTTAAAATAAAAAGCTATCATAGAATAACAATGTCGTTTCACATATCTGTATTGATGGGTGAAATAAAGCCTAGTAAAAGAGCCAGGGTTGGCAGTTTGCTCATTTATTCATTCAGCATATATTTAACAAGCATGTATTATGACCAGGTGTCATTCTAGGCACCAGAGGGAAAAACAAAGAACCACCAGATAAAAATTCCTTGGTATAGGGAGTATACCTCTGGGTGGGGTGGGGAGAGGTAAAAGAATATAGACAATGTTAGTAAGAAAAATACATACTGTGTTAGAATGTGTATTGTACTTTAGAAAAATAAGGAGAGCAAGAAGTTTTAAAAAGTTAGGGAGTTACAATTTTAAGTAGAGTGGTCAGGCATCACTGTGAAGATGAAATTTCAATAAAACTCTAAAATAGGTGAGGGAGTGAGGTATGAGGTATTTGAGTCTGAGAAAAGGCAGTGGGAATCAAAGGCTTGTGTGGAAATGCGCCCGGCAGGTTTGAGGCCGCAGTAGACAGGCGAGAGATTCACTCAGATGAGTAATGGGAAGCTGAATGCTAGAGTATATCGGAGATATGGACAGTTGGTAGAGTGAGATGAAACTTTCACTTCAGTAAGATCACACTGACCACGGAATTCAGAGTAGACTGAAGGGGAGAAAGGGCAGAAACAAAAGCCAGTAAGAAATTTATTGCCATAATTGAGGTAAAAGTTAGAACCTGAAATAGAGTGGTAGCAGTGGAGCTGTTAAGGTATCGTCAGATTCTAGTATATGTAGATATATATTCCAAGAATTGGCAGGGGAATATGAAGTTTGAAAGAAAAAGAGGAGTCAAAGATACACTAAAGTTTCTGGACTGAGCAACTTAAAAAGATGAACTTACTACATGTGATGTGCTTCGATTACAACAACAAATACTTTGAAAGCACTCAATTATCTTGCTGGATCCATGTTAAACACATGTCCTATAATACCAGAAAATCAGTGATATGTTCAAAGTACAGGGAAGTATATACTTTACTGTATTTTTCTTCCCCTCGCTCTGTCACCTAGGCTAGGGTGCAATGCATTGATTGTAGCTCACTGCAGCCTCAAGTTCCTGGTCTCAAGCAATCCTTCCACCTCAGCTTTCCAAGTAGCTAAAACTACAGGCATGTGCCACCACACCCAACTAATTTTTGAAACTGTTGGTAAAGATAGGGATCTCACTATGTTGCCCAGGCTCGTCTGGAACTCCCAGCCTCAAGCAACTCTCCCACCTCAACCTCCCAAAGTGACGAGATGACATGTATGAGCCACCTTGCCTGGTATTTACATTTTAAACTGACAGCCTCTGGATAGAATTTTATTCTAGTAATTTTAATCAAACACCTAATACAGACAAATGACTATAACACGTTACCACACAAAATACCACATATATAGTAGACTTCATTTGGGTTCTGTGGATAACAGCGACGGCAGTAGTAAGCAGAATGCCTTCAGGGATTCTGCTGAAGCAAACTGGCACTCCCTCTTTTTTTGTATAACCCCCAAAAGAGCATCTTCAGTGTTGAATATACACTAGTCTTCAGAGTAGAGTTGAACCCAGAGGAAGTATAACCATAATATCTATCAAAACAGTTTCTATCCTTCCCCATTACCTGCCTTCCCTAATCCTAGAGGGCTGTCCAGAGGCGGCAGATCTCAGCTGGGGCTTTGAAGGCAGGATAATGTGATTGTGAAAGAGCAGGAGAGAATACAGATGTGAAGGCAAGCCGATAATCAAGACAGTCCAAGGAACGTCAGGTTTTTTAATGAAGACACTAACAGCAGATTTTCTAAGACAGCTGCAAACTTAGCTATATTATCTGCCATAACTTATATACTTTAAAAAAAAATTCAGTACAACTACAAACATTTTCAACACATAATAACTGCAAAGGCTAGAGAATTTCATAACTGTTACATGAAATAGTTATTTAAACTTGAAATCTTATGTTGACTCATATATAATAGCATGAAAATATTTTATACTAACAAATGAATCAAAAAATATCAGCACATTGATTACTATCATAGAAATATTTTTGACTGACAGTGTTGGCTATTTTTGAGACTGTAGGATTGCAAAATATATTTACTTAGATTTTCCTTCAGTTAATACTGTTTTGTGTTCCTGACTGAATTGGACAAAGACCCTCAGTAGTGTCAGTAGCCATCACTGACCACAATATAGTTGGTATAAAGCCAACTGTATTAGCTGCAGGGTAAAAATTTTTGCATAGTTGAAGCCACTTTTTTTTTTTTTTTTTTGGTAAAGCCATTTATTTCTAAAGACCCAAGTGCCTATTTTTATTCTAACTCAAGAAGACATAAAGTAGTATTCCTAAGTTCCTGCATTTAGTAGACATAAGAAAATATAGGCAGAAGCAAGAAAATGCACACCTATACATTCTTCTCTCTTATGTGCTCTAAAATTCTTTAAACAACCAATTTCTTAGAGCCTTAAAGAATACGTAGTCTTGCTTTCATAGTTCACATCTTGTCAATAACTTTGCATCATAGATATATGAATAGCTACTCTGTTCAAGTGCTAAAGGATGTAGAATAAGACTGGTCTTGCCGCTAAATTCTCCTGCAATATTATTGTGTGGTCCTAAGACTAATTCCTTGCTTCTGTGACAGGAATCTGGCATTGATTTGTAGCATCCGTAATTCTGTTAACATAAATTTACATGTATAATATAGTAAAACATAATTTATTGTGATTCAGAGCCAATTAACATTTACTAAGCACCAGATACTATACTAGGTATTTTTCTTCTCTCTTTTTACGTACTGAGAGTGGAGTCTAAACCTTATGTTTCTCTTAGGAATATACCAATGCCATCTATGAAAGCAGAGTCCACAGCAGAAGCTCAGAAAAGATTTTCTCAGACGAAAATAATTAATGCTTTCTTATGGATGATATAAAGCCTGGCTCAGCTGCCTAAGCAATAAACTATGTAGTCAAACAGGCTATAAGCTACACATGGTTAACTGGATCAAATCAAACTCTATAAGTTACATACGGTTAACTGGATCAACTCGAACTCCGTATCTAAATCCTCATACACTAAAAAATGAATATAAAACATTAAAATATAGCATAATTCTTTTGTGACCTACACAGTATCTAGAAAGCTAATAAATACATCAATATTTATCAACAGTGAAGGATACAACCACTGTTAACACAAGACAGCACAAACACATATGTAGTCTCTTTGCAGCACTCCTAATGTGTTCAAAAAAATTAAACACATAAAAAACATAAAATCATTAAGATGCTCTTCAGGTTTATCGATCAGCTTGGAATAAACTCCATCCTGTAATGTGAATTGCCTCTTCAGGTTAACACCATCTTAACAGACTGAGTGTTTACATTCTCTTTCTCTGAAAAACTGCTAACACTTTGTTCATCAGCACCTTTGTTCTACAAACTGACACCAAAGTACAAATATTCTTCTGTATGTTAATTACATTATAGATACAAACATTATATATAATACTCATTTTTGTGTAGATGAAAGCATATCTAAAGATAGGAATGTAAAATGAAACTTTATTAATAAAATTTTACTAAGTTTAATATTATCAGAGTTTTAAAATATTTGACAGATACAGTAACCAAAATTTGGAACGCAATATAAAAATAACGAATAGAAACCTAGCTAAGTGTAGTACTGGAAAAAAAAAAACAGATTCTATAAAATTACTGTACAGTTAAGAAGCCAAACAATCTAAGGAATTCACATTCTATTTTCAAAGCCAAAAACATTCCATGCAGGAAAAAAATAACCAGTTACAGAAATGTGGACTCTGTTAGGAATTATCTAGTCAGCCCTATGTTTCATTTGCAAACTGATACAATCTGATGTAAGAATGAAGAAATGGAAAATATTTGCAAAAACGACGTGGTTAAAAAACGCAGCAATATTTTTTACACTAATTCTAAAAATAATCCATCATATAGCAACAATAATCTTGTTAACTGGGAATATTTTCCAGGCTCAGCTGTTCACAAGTCTTAAGTGCTCTATCATCAGATTCTACGGGGTGGCAGACAATGAATGAGCATGTGTTTAGAAGTTCCAATTAGAAAGTATGTTAATATCTACATTGGATCATATTATTTCACATGAAAATTTAAACTATTTACTATTTCTCCCCTCCAAAATAAGGGCAAACTTTAGACTGACCACTACAAAATTCTGAGTTGGTGAAATCTAAAGTAGTAAGATTTAATATTATGTTTTAAGTGACAATTTCATGTTCTCCAAAAAGAATACCAGGATCACCAGTTTCCAATCATGCATATATACACCACCCCCCCCCCCCGTCAAATTATGGTACATATGAATAAATACTGCCTTGAAGGACTTGAAGCTTTCAATGCAAATGTATTTATTTCTTGAGTTTACTATTTTATAACCAAAACGACTTAAAAAAAATCACCCAGAACCATCCTAGAAATGTCCAGTTCTTCCTAGAAACCGGTCATTGTTGAACAGATTCAAAAATAGAAATTTAGATCATCTATAAAATTCATTTTATTTTTCAATTCCAATGACAAATGCCGTTTTTAAATCTACTTTTCAGAATGAAATGTCAGTAGCATTTATTATTATTATTACTATTATTATTATTATTATTTTGAGACAGAGTTTCCCTCTTGTTACCCAGGCTGGAGTGCAGTGACACCATCTCGGCTCACTGCAACCTCCGCCTCCCAGGTACAAACGATTCTCCTGCCTTAGTTCCCCGAGTAGCTGGGATTACAGGCACCCACCACCATGCCCAGCTAATTTTTTATATTTTTAGTAGAGACAGGGTTTCATCATGTTGGCTAGGCTGGTCTCGAACTCCTGACCTCAGGTGATCCACGTGCGTCCACCTCCCAAAGTGCAGGGATTTCAGGCATGAGCCAATCACACCCAGCCACCTCTACTATTCCACTAAATTGAAAGATCTGAGTTACCAGAGTCTGGACCTTAGTGTAGGGGGTTCTGCCTCACTTGGTAACACCAGCAGTAACTCAGGAGTTAACTTCTAAACAGGCATTGCTAATATGAATGTCCAAGAGACCACAAAGGTCCACATACATCTGCAAATTTTCAGAAAGTCTAGTTGAAATTTGTTGAGATTATGCTACTTTAGAGTAGAAATACTAGTCCTCTCATAATTGTTGGACGTCTTGATGCATATTTCTATATATCAAATTGCTTGCTACCCAGTGAGGAAATAGAACCTTTTCCTTCCACTATCTTTCAAATACGAGGTGTATAGGTGAAAATGAAAAGAGATAACTGGAAATGAAAAAAGCCGAAAACTACTGCTCAAAGATCACTACAAATAGCAGAGAGGGGGAAAAAAATGAAAGTTTTATTAAAAATTCAGTGAAAACTAGAAACGAAAGTTTAAGAGGACTCCGGGCAGAGTGCCCAAGATACAACCCAGACGTAACTGGAGTTCAGAGCTTCATCCAGCAGAGCTTCCTAATACTCAAAGACGCTTCCTAGAACTTACATTCCAGCAGGATAAACTTTAACTCATTAAAATGTTCCCTGTAGAAGATATGTCTCACTCTACAGTCTTTACACACTGGCATAATTCTAGTTATATTCATAACGAGACCTCTTAATTCAATCATCTCTGCTTTGGCTCCTCTAACAGCCTCTTAATGGGCCTCCCTAAATTTATTCTTACTTTTATTTGACCCACTCTTCACAGAGCAGAGAAGACTGCAAAAACAAAAACATAAATCCAGTCACACCACTACTCTGTTCTTAACAGCTTCCACGCACTCTTAGGGAAAAGCTCCAACCCTTACATTTTCTATAAGGTTCAGAATAATGAGACCGACTCACCCCCCACCCAATCTACTCCAGCTACTCTGGCTTTCTTTTTTTAAGACAGAGTCTCGCTCTGTCCCCAGGCTGGAGGGCAGTGGCACGATTTCAGCTCACTGCAATCTCTGCCTCCTGGGTACAAGGGATTCTCCTGCCTCAGCCTCCTGAGTAGCTGGGACTATATGCACACACCACCACACCCCGCTAATTTTTGTATTTTTAGTAGAAACGGGGTTTCATCATGTTGGCCAGGATGGTCTCACTCTCCTGACCTCATGATCTGCCCACTTTGGCCTCTGAAAGTGCTGGGATTACAGGCATGAGCCAGCGCGCCTGGCCTACTCTGGCTTTCGTTTTTGTTTTTTTTTTTTAATTATACGTTAAGTTCTGGGGTACGTGTGCAGATCGTGCAGCTCTGTTACATAGGTATACACGTGCCATGGTGGTGGTTTGCTGCATCCATCGCCCCGTCATCTACATTAGGTATTTCTCCTAATGCTATCCCTCCCTCCCCAATCCCCCCATCCCTGCTATTACTCCCCTAGCCCCCCACCCCCAGGCCCCAGTGTGTAATGTTCCCCTCCCTGTGTCTGTGCGTTCTCATTGTTCAACACCCACTTTTCCAGTTCTCCCAAAGCTCTTCTCCACTGACAGGTTTTTGTACCTGCTGTTCCCTTCTCTACAATGTTTTTTGTTCCTTGTTTGCCTGGAAACTCCAATCCTTCACTTCTCAGCTTAAAGTGACTTCCTCAAGAAAGCTCTGCTCTTCATCAGTCTTTCACTCCCCACACACTTCTAGCCCCTGTCATTTGCTGACTCTTTCACCATACTTTATTTCATAATTGCAACTAAGTAACTATTCATTTAATGTCTTTTTCCAGCCCTACACTGCAAGTCCCATGAAGGTGTGAATGTGTCTTATTTACGGCTGTTTCCTTGGTGCCAAGCATAGAGCCGGCAATAAGGAATCAAAATAAACAGATTTTTATAATGGGCTCTTGCACAAGGTAATGAGAATTAGTCTGTCTCACACAAAACCATGACTCTTATCAAGAACACATACAGTAACACAAGTCATCCTTAGAGTCTATCGAATGAAGTAGCTGTTGAAGCAAGATTTTTCACAATCTTTTCATTCCCCAATTACTCTAAATCTTCAACTAGACTTCCAGGCTAGGGACGTGTAGTTAGGTTCTTTGAAAATATTCATGGAATTTATTGTGGCAGTTAAGTTTCCCGGATAAAAATACACTGAGGACCTCAACCAAAGCCAAGCAACCTTCAAATGAATGAGTCATTACAAGAAACTGTGATCAAAAAGCCACCCAAGAAGAAGTAATAAGAAATTCAACCAGTGTTCTCTTGAATATGGTTCAGCCAATTCATTTTAGTTCAGATAAAATGAATGCTTGATGGATGGGATAAACACATGAAAAAAAAACAAGATTTCAGGAGACAGCTGTTAAATGAAGATTTCCTAAGATGATTAAGACTTTAGAAAGTGTTAGAATCAAGAATTTTCTGATTTCTTTTGTGGTTGTTTCAAAAATCTTCAGAAGTTAAGATTCTTCTAAAATAAAATATAGCCATTTGAAATTTGGCAGAGAGGTTTGTAAGTCTACACAACATACTAATTCTTTTATCTGAGGTCATAGCCAATTCTTAAGTAAATTTAATGCAGGACATTCAGGTTTCTATGGGTCAAAAAGCCTCATCATTTAAATATCTAATGTAAGAACCTTTTTTTGTTTTTTAACAAAAAGAGGATACTTATTTTCCAGAAACCTCCAACTTGATAAATAACAGAGAAAACAGAACATATAAATCAAAATATTTAACCTGATATTAAGATCAAGAAACTTAAAATAAGAAGTAAATTAATTTTATTTTCTATCTTCTCACCTATCAATTCAAGACTTTCAATAAACAAAAATTAAAGGACAGCAACCCATTATTATCTCACCTGTGTTTTCTATATTAATCTTCCGATGGCAGGGGTGGGGAAAATGTGTATGCATGTGTACAGTGGTAGAAGGGGTGAAACTAACATTGTATGTGTCTGCTATGTCATGAGCCTACAAACACTACATGTTTTATTAAATTCAGTCCTCACAACACATCCATTCAAAGATACAACCCACAGCGGTGAAATGACTGGCCAGAGGTTAGGCGGCTAGCACGAGGGAGAGGCAGGCTTTGATTCCAGTGATACCAAGTGTCCTTTCTACAACATCACACTGCCTAAGATTTCCTGGTTCTGTCAAAAATAGGAATTGTTTATTTAGGATAATGTTTCTAGTTTTTTCTATTATTTTATCCAAATGAATTTTCCTTCTCATTCCCTATACAGATTTTATTAGCCTTCACATCTTGCTCTATTGCTTATAAACTAAGGGAAGGTGGGTTCCTCCACACAGAAGAGCTCCCTCCTCTATTACCTTCTAAATGAAATGTTATTAATAAGACATATCGTGTTTATCTCAAATCCACCATAGCTGAGGAGGAATCAGTTGCTTTCCCCTAGAATTCCCAGTGCCTAGCATTCTACGACTAGGAGGTTCTTGATAGTTTCTTCATTTATACAATACGAAGTAAAAGCCAATTTAAACTTTTAAATGGCAAACTTAATTCAATGCTGAATATCAAAATAATCAATTTTCAAAAATTTAAATGATTGTTGTGATATATTCTATACTAGCAACACTTCTTACACTTTCTCGTTATAGTACCCCTACATAGCAGGGGGAAATGAACACAGCCCATGGCACCTAAAACATGTGAGATTTCATGCAGGTCTTGTATTTTATCTTAAGAGATTCAGGTAAATTTTGGGCTCCATTCTATTTAATAACCTTTTTTTTTTTTAACTTGTAAGTTCAAGGGTACATGTGCAGGTTTGTTACATAAGCAAACTTGTATCCCGGGGGCTTGTTTTATAGATTATTTCATCATCCAGGTATTAGGCCTGGTATCCATTAGTTATTCTTCCTGATCCTCTCCCACCTCCCAACTTCCAGTGTGTGTTGTTTCCCTCTATGTGTCCATGTGTTTTCATAATTTAGCTTCTTCTGTTCCTGCATTAGTTTGCTAAAAATAATGGCTTCCAGCTCCTTCCGTGTCCCTGGAAAGAACATCTCATTCTTTTTTTACGGCTGCATGGTGTTCCATGGTGTATATGTGCCACATTTTCTTTATCCAGTCTATCACTGATGGACATTTAAGTTGATTCCAAGTCTTTGCTATTGCGAATAGTGCTGCAGTGAACATACACGTGCATATGTCTTTATGACAGAATGATATATTCCTTTGGGTATATGGGATTGCTGGGTTGAATGGTATTTCTATCTTTAGGTCTTTGAAGAATTGCCACACTATCTTCTACAATAGCTGAACTAATTTACACTTCCACGAACAATGTATACTGTTCCTTTTTCTCCACAACCTCACCAGCATCTGAATAATCTTGTTTTTAATTTTCCCCCTTTACACCATACGCTCCTCCTAAATATCAGCAATTGAGAAATATACCTGATGTTTACTTCATACTGTCTCTCAGCAATTCCCAGGTACTCCTGGGGATATGAGATATATATTCTTCGAAAATAGTGGTAATATGGTCTTTAACATGGTACTAAAAAATGGTAAACTGTGAATAATAATGGCTTAAATTGATATAAAAATTTCAATAATTTATAAATTTACTAAATGTTATTATAGGCTGGGCACGGCAGCTCACGCCTGTAATCCCAGCACGTTGGGAGGCCAACAGGGGGGTGGATCACCTGAGGTTGGGAGTTTGAGACCAGCCTGACCAACATGGAGAAACCCTGTCTACACTAAAAATACAAAATTAGCCAGGTGTGGTAGCACATGCCTGTAATCCCAGCTACTCAGGAGGCTGAGGCAGGAGAATCTCCTGAACCCAGGAGGTGGAAGTTGTAGTGAACCGAGATCACGCCATTGCACTCTAGTCTGGGCAACAAGAGTGAAATTTTGTCTCAAAAAAAAAAAAGTTATTATAGTTTGTGTTCCAATATTATAAAAATAAAAAATCATCAGCATTTCCTCTACTAAGGAAAGGGATGTAACATTCATGTACTTTTATTTTTAGAATTTTGAAACTTATCTCACCTTATTTGCCAAATTTATGCATGTGCTATTAACTCTTCAGCCTTTCTGATCTATTCATGTGCTATTAACTCTTCAGCCTTTCTAATCTATTCCAACTGCAGATAACAGGTACTTTAAAAAAGCATTTCATTTTTGTTGTTAGAAATTGCAAAATGTAGGAGCCATTGCATAAGGTGAAAATTACCTTGTTTATCTATAACAGAGTATGAGGCCAAAAATCCGCGTCCAGAAACATGGATTCCACTCATGAACAGCAATGTGAGTTCATTGCTTTTTGATTCGATTGAATGGTTCATTTGCAACCCCAGACCACAGTATTTGCCTAGGAATAAAAGAAAAGCAGATATTTGTTGTGATTCTCATAAAGTCAATAATATTTGCAATGTAGATAACAGAATCAGAATAATATACCAAACTGGCTATTAAATTAGTATAAAATAATGACTAACATGTTTAATGATTACAAATCATATTACTCTGGAGGAAAAAAATGCCAAGTAATAACTATTCAAAAGGAAAAACAGTACACGCATCACCGACCTTATAAAGATCTATTTCCTATGAAAGACATGTATACTCTTTAAAAACAATAATGAGGGACTAAAAAAATTAATAAAATATTTCATGCAGACAGGTGGCTCACAAGTGAATTGATGGTTAATTAGTAGTATTCTTAATGTGCTTCCCTTAGACCCCTTAGATTCTGGCCTCAGGTCATGCCTCAAGTCTTTTATTGGACCTACTCTATTTTACTTCTGAAGCTTGTTGGATTTCTAAATCTCTTTAGATGATCACATCTGATCCCATGGCTTTAACTATGACCTGACAACTCACAAGCTTGACCTTCCACCCACAGCTTTTTCCTTGAATGTCAGATGCATATATATAACTGTGTGCCTAACTTCCATTCTTTAATGTCTAACACAGGGGTGTTCAATCTTTTGGCTTCCCTGGGCCACACTGGAAAAAGAATTATCTTGGGCCACACATAAAATACATTAACACTAACAACAGCTGATGGGCACAACAATCAATCAACCAACAAACAAGCAAACATAAATAAATCACAAAAAAATCTCATAATGTTTTAAGGAAGTTTACAAATTTGTGTGTTTATATTCAAAGCTGTCCTGGGCCGCATGCAGCCTGCAGGCCACAGGTTGGACCAGCTTGGTCTATCAAATATATAAAAAATAACATATTCTCAGTATAGATCTACAATATTAAGATAAAAAAAAAGAACAAGAAAAATCAAAGCAAGACATCTACTAATAAATAACAAAAATGGATTTTCTTATGTGCTTGGTAACTTGTATAAGAAATTCTGAATAAGGAGTTCCAAAAATGTTTTGAGCTATGGCACCATCACTTGAATAAGAGTAATGTGGCCTTCCAAAGATATCATTTTCACTGATGATACTTGATCTTATGAGTAGAGAATTCTAATGAATTGAAAACAAAACAAAATCTCACCAGAACTAGTATATAAACTTAGCCTAAGTCACAGGAGCAATATACAAAAATCAACTGCATTTCCATATATGCTAGTAACAATATGAAATGAAAATTTTAGAACTCCATCCATAGTAGCATCACAAAAGTTAAAATACTTAGGGATAAAATTGTTTAAAACAGCACACTGAAAAATATAAAACACTGCTGAGAGAAATTAAAGAACCAAACAAATCAGAAGATACATTAAATTCATGAACTGAAAGACTCAATATTGTTAAGATGTCAGTTCTCCCTACACTGAAATACTGATTTAATGTAATCCCAATCCTAATGGGCTTTCTTCTTTTTTAAAAAAAGAAATTAACAAGCTGGGTCTAAAATGTATATGTAAGTGAAAAATAATAAAGAACGGCCAACATAATTTTAGTAAAGAAGAAAAGCGAAAGGCTTAAATTACTGTATTTTTAAACTTAGGATAAAACTAATCAAGACTGTGATACTGTTGAAGGACAAACTTATATACATAATATACATATTTGTATTTTGGTATCCACGAAGGATAGGTTCAAAAACTTCTCTTGAATACCAAAGTCCCTGATATAAAATGTCTTAGTATTTGCATGTATCCTATGCACACTATTCTGTTGCTTTAAATCACCTCTAAATTACTCACAGTACGTAATACAATGTAAATACTATGTAAATAGTTGTTATTCTATATGTAGGGAATAAGGACAAAAAAACTGCATGTGTTCAATACATTTTTTTCCTGAATTTTTTTTTTTTGGAGACGGAGTGTCACTCTCATTGCCCAGGCTGGAGTGCAGTGGCGTGATCTCCGCTCACTGCAACCTCTGCCTCCCGGATTCAAGCGATTCTTCTGCCTCAGCCTCCCGAGTAGCTGGGATTATAGGTGTGTGTCACCACTCCTGGCTAATTTTGTATTTTTAGTAGAGATGAGGTTTCTCCATGTTGGTCAGGCTGGTCTTGAACTGCTGACCTCCAGTAATCCGCCTGCCTTGGCCTCCCAAAGTGCTGGGATTATAGGCGTGAGCCACCGCTCCTGGACTTTTCCTGAATATTTTTGATTTGAAGTTAGTTTAATCCACAATTGCAGGATCATGGATAAGGAGGGCTGACTGTATATTGTACATATAACAAGCATATACACACACACACACACACACACACACACACACACACACAATTGTGCATCAATAATAATGGGAATACGCTCTGAGAAATGCACTGTGAGACAATTCCACCACTGTGCAAACATCATAGAGTGTACTTACACAAACCTAGTTAGTATTAGCCTACTAGGCTACACTAGGCTAGGGGCCATAGGCAACCGTGACAGAATGGCAAGTATTTGTTTATCTAAACATAGAAAACATACAAATATGATACAGTAAAAAATATGGTATAAAAATTTAAAAATTAACAACTGTATAGTTGTTAATTTAAAAATTAACAACTGTATACGGCAGTTCCATTATAATCTTATGGGACAACTGTCATATATGCAGTCTGTCAGTGACCAAAATGTTACCTGTCAAATGACTGTATGTCATTCACATGTACAGATAGATACAGGTATCTCAATGGAGCAGAAGAGAGTTCACATATATGGTCAACTGATTTCTGACAAAGGAGTCAAGATAAGTCAACAGGTTGAAGTTGAGTTGAAGGATAGTCCTTTCAAGAAATGTATTAAACCAGTTGGATAAAAATATGCAAAACCAAAATGAATTTAGAACTTTACTTCACAACATATACAAAAATTAAGTCAAAATGGATTACAGGTTTAAAAGTAAGAAAAACATAAAACTCTTACAAGGTAACATAGGAGAAATCTTTGTGACTTTATGGTTAAGCAAAGATTTCTGAGATTGAACACCAATTCATTAAAGAAAAAATGAATAATTTGGATTTTATCCAAATCTAAAATGTCTGCTCTTCAAAAGACACTTCTAAGAAGATGGAAAGACAAGACTAGGAGAAAATATTTGCAAAACCCATTTATCTGATGAAGGACTCATATCTAGAATGTATAAGGAACTCTTGCAATTCACTAATAAGCCAATCATCTATATTCTTCCAATTGGTTAAAGATTCGAATAAGACTCTTCAACAAAGAAAGCATACTATATGGCAGGTAAGCACATAAAAAGATACTCAACAGCATTTGTCATTAGGGAATAAATATTGAAGCTACAACAGGATTCAACTACATACTCAAAACAATGTCAATAATCAAAAAGACTGACAATACACCAGGAATATTACTCAATAATGAAAAGGAACAAACTACTGATACATGCAACAAAATGAATGAACCTCAAAAACATTTTCCACTGAGCCAACATTTCCAAAAGATTATACAAAAATAGAACTGTAAAACTTATGCAAAATTTTAAAAATGAATTATTCTCTAAAGCTAAGGGTTTTCCCCTACCCACTGAAAAAGTACTATATTTTAAATAATTTTATATTTTATATAAATATATCTAAAGCCAGTCAACTGCTCTTTTTTTCAGAAAATGAGAACAATTTAGCCCTAAGTCTAAATTGGCAGTTGTCAGTTAAAGCAAAGCAATAAAGTCAAACAAATAAAAACCCAATTCTTAAATGTCCAACACAGTCCCTAAGATTTCACATATCAAGCTTTTCTTTCAAGATATAACTATCCAAAGCATTACAAATTCTCAATTATTAATAATCAACCTTATGCATTAATAACATTGTTTTCAGAAATTTTAGGATGAGCAGAGAAGCTGGTTTGCTCTACCTGAGAACAATTTCTAGCCTATGTATCAACAGAATAACAAAGATAGAAGTTATATTCTATTCTACGTATCATTATGTTTTAGACATTTTTTCTCAGCTTAGTAAGCTAAATTCAATTTTTTGGGTTTGCATTCAGACCGATCTGATATAATCTGACAAAAGCCCCTCAAATAAATTTTCTCCTTTTATAGGCACAGAAAATAGGCTGTATGTCTTGTGGGTCATCAACGTGGGAGCCTGGATGCTGGAGGGGGGTTGGGTGCAGAGAAAACTTAAGCAGCAGGAAGTCAAAGAAGTCACAGAGGAGAAAGTGGCTAAAGACTCCATGAAAGCACCAAAGGCGATGAAGTAAAGGGTCTCAGGAAAATGTGGTAAAAGACAGAATTCCTAATCTCTTAAAATCCATCCAAGGGTTTAACTACAGTTTATGCTATTATTTCCTTTAGTATGGAAATTTATGATTTCAACTTTCCTATATTTTGATAATGATGCAATAGATTTGTTCATATGTACAGCTTTTTCCAAATGAAGTTCAAGTCACGCTGCTTTCCAAGAGTTACACTAATTTCTATTACTTCCATCAACATAGTGAGTCTGTGTTTCAAAGCAGCCTTATGGCCATTCTTCCCTGTTTACAAGTGCTTTAGAAATCTATAAACTTTACAAAAGTTTAGAAGAATAGGAAGAGAAAAACGTCATCACCCTTACATAATTCTATTACGCAGATATAACTACTAATAACACTTAGGCAGGTACTCTCTAGGCCTCAGCTTTTTCCAACTGATAAATGAAAATAATAATAGTATTACCTCATAGTGTCATGGTCATCACTAAATGAATATAAATGTATATGTGTGTACGCACACAACAATGGCATCATTCATGTGTCTATTCATCCATGCATGTGTACTCTCTCTAACTTTAACATATACTACTACTAAACTTTTCAAAAAGGCTGCACCAATTTAATTCCCTCTCTCCCAAGCAGTAGTGGAGATAAAGACACTGGTAACTTGCTATTTTCTTGATTAGCTTTTCCAACGTGTGTTTACTTGTAAAATTTCCTCTAGTATGTGATCTTTTTATGCTTCTAGGGTATTTTTTTTTTTTTTTTTTTTTTTTGAAATGGATTCTCTCGCTCTGAAGCCCAGGCTGGAGTACAGTGGCACGATCTTGGCTCACTGCAACCTCTGCCTCCCAGGTTCAAGCAATTCTCCTGTCTCAGCCTCCAAGTAGCTGGGATCACAGGCACATACCACCACACCTGGCTAATTTTTGTATTTTTAGTAGAGACAGGGTTTCACCATATTGGTCAGGCTGGTCTCAAATTCCTGACCTCAGGTGATCCTCCCGCCTCGACCTCCCAAAGTGCTGGGTTTACAGGCATGAGCCACCGTGCCTGGCCTTCTAGGATATTTCTTACAGAGGACTCCCTGTCACTTTTATTTCTTATATGTTACATATATGGCAGAAGGGAGATTTTTCTGGGTAAGCCTGAACTAATCAGGTAGGCCCATTAAAAGCACATTGTTTTCTCAGGTTGCAGAATTGAAAACAAGAGAGACATATGCCAGGTGGTCTGGAAGAAAGCAAACATCTATGTTCTGATCTGTATATCAGGGCCACTGCAAATGGCCTCTAGAATCTTACAGTAGTCCCTGGCCAATAGTTACCAAGAAAATGGGGACCTCACTTTTACAACTGCAAGGAAGTGAATTCTACCAACAACTAGTATACTTGGAAGAGAACCATGAGCCCCTGATGAGAAACATATTCTCTGCTAACACCTTAATTTCGGCTTGGTGAGACCCTGAGCAGAGAATTCAATCTGGGCAGAGAATTCAGTCATCTTCAGATCCATCGAAACTGAGATGATAAAACTGTGCTGTTTTAAGCTTCTAAGTTTGTGGTGATTTGTTATGAAGCAAAATAAAACAGAATCCAAACAGGAATTTAGTGTATAGTAAGAATATTGTGCTTTTGGATGACTGAATCTGATAGAGGTATGAATGATGGCTCAGCACCCGATTCAGCCCACAGGCCTCTTCATCTGTACAGTTTTGGGATACACTCTCCCTCAAAAATGTTTCAATTAGGTGTTAAAGTTTTCAAAATCTGCAAACTTCACATCAATTCTTAATTTCTAACTTCTCTTGAAAAATCACAAGGAAAAAAGGAAATCTAGGCCAGTTTTTTAAGTGGTTGTCCTTAAGTAGTGTCTATCCCATTTGAAAAAGTCACACTCCAGTTTGCCACAACCCTACCACTCCACAATGCCCCCATTCCTGAAGCTCAGCTATCATTTATCACCATAGCTATGCTTTTATTCCTAGTATACCCAGTCCATTTGGCTTCTTTATTTCATCTGTCTAGACCCTATTGGCAATGAGTTTGTATCCACTTGTACAGAGTGTAGAGACCTAATGGTCATCATGCCTCTTCTGATGTCCACGTCAACCACAGTAGACGATGAACAAACAAATTAAGCTCTAAAAGATGTTAAATGGAAACATTCTGTATTCAAAAGACAAGGGAGAGAGTGCATCTGCCTCTGATAAACTAGAACTACAGTTAATATTGTTATGAAACTTAAGAAATCTTATTTATGTTGTCAATTAAATGGAAGCTCATTCAACTTGCCGAGGTGTGCCATGCAACAATGCTCTCCTTAGGAACCTGCAACTTAGAAGGATGAACCGGAGGGCAGAGGTACTTGCCAGAGCAAAACCACATCAGCTCTGTCCACTTCCAGTAGAGGGAAATGAAGCTTGCTTAAAGAGCATCAGTCCTAATTTACAAACTTATTTAGGAACAGGTTTTGTTTTTCTTGGTTTGTTTTTTAGTAACTAGTACAGGAGTACCTCCAGTCTCAAAAGCAAAACTTAGAATTCTCAAAGGAACTCATTTACTGAATATATATTACTGAAACCCTGAATTTCCAGGCACTAAGTCAGGCAGGTACTGGGGAGTCAGTGATGGAATGAGAGGCAGTGAAGCTTCAGAAAGCTTAGTGTAGTGGGACAAAGCAAATGTACAGCTGAAACTTCTAAAGCACAGAAGAGGCCATTACAGTCCCTGGACAACGTTTACAATAGATACTATCATTAAATAACTTCCATCAGTAAAGTTTCTTTAAAAAGTCTGGCTTCGAGGACCACTGCCTTGTGCTTGGTGGGCCAGAGTGAGGTGGAGATGTACAAAGGAAACCCCTGACTTGGAGTGGCTGAATGTTCTTTTGAATGACTAAAATGTCTTCCCATAATCATTTCTCTTATAGTGTGAAGAAACTGTTCTTTTTGGCTGTATTTAGCCTTAGGTTTAGCTGCTTCAGCAAGACTTGCCTGCAAAAGATAATGATAGGATAGTATAGTTTCAATTTCTTTTTAAACAATTAGACTATTGCGTATATATTCAAAATGGGACATAAGATATTTACTAGGCTTAAAAGGGATTTATCAATATTACTAAAAATGAATTTGCCTCTCCTTCTAAAAAACAGTGGTTTTATAAAAGTATTTTAAACTATGTTTTTCTACATCATAGTCATTGTACATCTTGATTTTAGAAAGTGGCTACTTTGGTCCAGTTATTTTTCTTAAGCAGTAGATCTGATATTTGCACATTTTAAAGTGAATAAAGGCCACATGGGAAAAAATGTACCTTGGCACTATGACTCCTACCTCACAAAACACAGATAAAAATCAATTCTGGATGAACTAAAGATAACATATACAAAAAGAAATACAATAAGGCTTTAAGAGGAAAAAACCTTGAGAAAGCTTCACAACCCAGGAATGGGCAAAAATTTCTTAAACAGAATACAAAAAGTACTAACTATAAAATAATGAAAGCAAATGACATAAAATTATTATTTATCACAAGATACCAATAAAGGAGTAAAATGGTAGCCCACAGCAATGGAGAAGATACGTGTGCTACATTTAAAAAGAACCCATTACCAGAATATATACAGAACTCCTACAAATGAATACGAAAAAGATCTCTCAATAGAAAATACGAAAATGTAGACAGATTCTGTATAAAAGAAGACATTTAAATGGATAATGAATGTAGGAAAAAAGCAAAATATCATCAGCTATCAAGGAAATGCAAAGCAAAGTATGTATAATGTGCCATCGGTACATACACCAGAACAGTTAACATGGAGAAAAGCAGAGAACGGTAACTGGAACCCTCATACACTGGTAGTGGGTATAAAATAGTACAGCCACAAAAACATTTGGCAATAATTGCTAAAGCTGAACATATGCAACCCAGTGAGCCAGCAATTCCTCTTCTAGATACAGAAATGTATACTTATGGACATCTTCAACATAAAAAAGTGTCATTTCACCCAAAGTGTCAGTTTTCACACCAACATAACATTAAAATTTTTGTTTTTTTTATGAATCCAAAAGTCAGGGAGAAAATGTACTTCATTTTAAAACTCTGCATTTCTTTTATTATAAGCATAGTTACCTCTTCTAAAACCCTCTTTCAGAACTGCAGCTCAGACAAAATAGCACATAGGTTTCTACCACTATCTACCAACGTAACCAAACAGTCTTGATAGAAAAATTTGTAGCATTCAGACGGGCTAAAATATTCATAAGGTAATATATCAAAATTCCCCATCAAAATTTTCCAAGTGGGCTTTCTTTCTCTACGAAACTTCTACTTTAATAAAGGGCTTTAAGAGTTATCTTTTGTTAATTCCAAGTTCTCATAAAAAAAAAGAATTATCTTTTGGAAAACAAGCCAACTTCTGAAAGAAGAGAGCTTCACATTCTATTTCTTAATAAAACCTCTTGAAAAGGTAGTAATTCAAAGTCTTAGCTCTTACTAAGTTGACAGGTTCTTTCAGTATAGCTGGCAGTTTCTCATGCCAAGTATGCTAATACAAAAAGCAATGAGTCATAATAAACTGTAGACTTCAGCAAAACCAGATGTGGTGCCAAGCATCACAGATGAGACATACACAGAATACCAAAAATTTCTTTAAAGCTTTTCACTCTTCACTACTTAGGAGATGTCAAAACCTTTTAATATTCACTTAAAAGGCTCACCAACAGGAATTCTTGGATGGGGCCAGCATCTCATAATGGAGTAAGTTCTCTCCAGTTAAATGCTGTTGAGAAACGGACAGTTGTCAATTCCTCAATAATCTGCCTCAAAACCTTAGAGGAAACATTTAAGATACTGAAAGAACAAAACAAAACAACAAAAATATATGCAACCTCTCCCCAACTACAGTCTCCTCTCTCAGAAGAAAAAAAAAAAAAAACTACATCAGCAGAGAGGCCTAACATGAGCTACAAAGCTTATGAACCACTGCAAACTGCCAGCCCCTAGTCACACAAATAGAGAGGTACAATCTTAATCTACTTAAAAATACACACTATAAAAAGAAAACAAAAAATAGGAGTCCGTAAAATTTAGTTTATGAAAACCCTCTTCTCCTATAAAAACAGTGATGGAAACCACAGCACAACACTCCAAACTTAATTAAATGTCCTCAAACATCTGGGATACAATAAAACATCTTGAAGCACAAATTCAAAAACTAGGAGCAGAAATGAACAAAAAAAACAGAGAGAAATGAGAGTTGGTTGACCTCAGGAAAGAAACATGAGAAAAACGACAAAAGTATACCAAAAATGAAGAATTAAGACCACATTATAAAGTACACAAGGAATTACAGATTCTAATGAATACATAAAGAATGTTGACAAGAAGAAAAAAACAGACTAAAAAGAAAATTTAAAAAGTAAAAAGTACCAGTGAGAATGTGGCTGAAACGAAAGGGGATATGATGGCAAAGAAGATTCAATTCATGTACAAGTATTTAAAATAAACACACTAACCAATGGAACAAATATTAATATTAAAAAATAGGGGATTGCTGGCAAGATGGCCAAATAGGAACAGCTCTGGTGCACAGCTCCCAGTGAGATCAACGCAGAAGGCAGGTGATCTCCACATTTTTTTTTTTGAGACGGAGTCTTGCTCTGTCGCCAGGCTGGAGTGCAGTGGCGCAATCTTGGCTCACTGCAACCTCTGCCTCCTGGGTTCAAGCGATTCTTCCGCCTCAGCCTCCCAAGTAGCTAGGACCACAGGCGTGTGCCACCACGCCCAGCTAATTTTTGTATTTTTAGTAGGGATGGGGTTTCACCATGTTGGCCAGGATGGTCTTGATCTCTTGACCTCGTGATCTGCCTGCCTGGGCTTCCCAAAGTGATCTCCACATTTTAAACTGAGGTACCTGGTTCATCTCATTGGGACTGGTTTGACAGTGGGTACAGCCCAAGGAGGGTGAGCTGAAGCAGGGTGGGGCGTTGCCTCACTTGGAAGCACAAGGGGTCAGGGAACTCCCTCTCCTAGATTTTAACCTGCACTCTGGCCCAGATACTGCACTTTTCTGATGGTCCTCACAACCTGCAGACAAGGAGATTCCCTCTGGTGCCTATAACACCAGGGCACTGGGTTTCCAGCACAAAACTGGGCAGCCATTTGGGATGAAACCAAGCTAGCCACAGCAGCTTCTTTTCATACCCCAGTGGTGCCTGGAACACCAGAGAGACAGAACCATTCACTCCCCTGGCAAGGGAGCTAAAGCCAGGGAGTCAAGTGATATCTGGCTTGGTGGGTCCACCCCCAACGAAGATCAACAAGCTAAGACCCGCTGGCTTGAAATTCTGATAGCCAGCACAGCAGTCTGAGCTTGACGTGGGATTCTTGAGCACAGTGTGAGGAGGGGCATACACCACTGCTGAGGCTCAAGTACATGGTTTTAACATCACAGTGTAAACAAAGCCTCCAGGAAGTTAGAACTGGGCAGAGCCCACAGCAGCTCAGCAAGGCCTCTCCAGGCAGACTGTGTCACTAGATTCCCTACTCGTTGTGCAGGGCATCTCTTAAAAAAAAAAAAGGCAGCAGCCCATCAGGGACTTATAAATGAAGACCCCACCTTCCTACGACAGGGCACCTGGGAAAAGGGGCAGTTGTGGATACAGCTTCAGAGGACTTAAACGTCCCTGCCTGGCAGCTCTGAAGAGAGCAGTGGATCTCCCAGCACAGTGTCTGAGCTTTGATAAGGGACAGAATGCCTCCTCAAGTGTCTCCCTGAACCTGTGTATCCTGACTGGGAGACATCTCCTAGTAGGGGCTCACTTCATACAGGAGAGCTCTGGTCAGCATCTGGCGGGTGCCCTTCTGGGACAAAGCTATCAGAGGAAGGTACAGGCAACAATCTTTGCTGTTCTGCAGCCCCCACTGGTGATTCTCAGGCAAACAGGATCTGGAGTGGACATCAAGCAAACTAGGGGAGAACTGCAGCAGAGAGGCCTGGCTATTAGAAGGAAAACTAACAAACAGAAAGAAATAGTCTCAACATCAACAAAAAAGATGTCCACTCAGAGACCCATCCAAAGGTCACCGACTTCAAAGATCAAAGGTAGATGAATCCACAAAGGTGGGAAAAAAGAACAAAAAAGCTGAAAATTCCAAAAACCAGAATGCTTCTTCTCCTCCAAGGGATCACAACTCCTTACCAGCAGGGGAACAAAACTGGACGGAAAATGAGTTTGGTGAATTGATAGAAGTGGGCTTCAGAAGGTGGGTAATAACAAACACCTCCAAGCTAAAGGAACATGTTCTAACCCAACGCAAGGAAGCTAAGAACCCTGAGAAAAGGTTAGATGAAATACTAAATAGAATAAGCAGTTTAGAGAAAAACACAAATGACCTGATGGAGTTGAAAAACACAGCACAAAAACTTCGTGAAGCATACACAAGTATCAATAGCCGAATCGATCAAGCAGAAGAAAGGATATCAGAGATTGAAGATCAACTTAATGAAATAAAGTGAGAAGATAAGATTACCGAAAAAAAGAGTGAAAAGAAATGAACCAACCCTCAAGAAATACGGGATTTCATGAAAAGACCAAATCTACGTTTGATCAGTATACCTGAGAGTGACAGGGAGAATAAAACCAAGTTGGAAAACACTTTTCAGAGTATTATCCAGGAGAACATCCCCAAGCTAGCAAGACAGGCCAACATTCAAATTCAGGAAATACAGAAAGCACCACAAAGATACTCCTCGAGAAGAGTAACCCCAAGACACATATTCATCAGATTCACCAGGGTTGAAATGAAGAAAAAAATGCTAAGGGCAGCCTAAGAGAAAAGTCAGGTTACCCAGAAAGGGAAACTCATCAGATTAATAGCAGATCTCTTGGCAGAAACTCTACAAGCCAGAAGAGAACAGGGGTCAATATTCAACATTCTTAAAGAATTTTCAACCAAGAATTTCATATCCAGCCAAACTAAACTTCATAAGCCAAGGAGAAATGAAATCCTTTACGGAGAAGCAATTGCTGAGACTTTTTGTCACCACTAGGCCTGTCTTAGAAGAGCTCCTAACAGAAGCACTAAACATAGAAAGGAACAACCAGTACCAGCCACTGCAAAAATGTACCAAATTGTAAAGACCACTGACACAATGAAGAAACTAGAGAAGCAAGAGTAAACCAATTCAAAAGTGAGCAGGAGACAAGAAATAATGAAGATCAGAGCAGAACTGAAGGAGACAGGGGCACAAAAAACCCTGCAAAAAAAAAAAATCAATGAATCCAGAAGCTAGTTTTTTGAACAGATCAACAAAATACATAGAATGCTCGTCAGACTAAAAAGAAGAAAAGAGAGAAGAATCAAATATATGCAATAAAAAGCGATAAAGGAGATATCACCACCGATCCCACAGAAATACAAACTACCATCAGAGAATACTATAAATACCTCTATGAAAACAAACCAGAAAATCTAGAAGAAATGGATACATTCCTGGACGCTTACATCCTCCCAAGACTAAACCATGAAGAAGTCGAATCCCTGAATAGACCAATAACAAGGTCTGAAATTAAGGCAGCAATTAATAGACTACCAACCACAAAAAGTCCATGACTAGACAGTTTCACAGCCAAATTCTACCACAGGTACAAAGAAGAGCTGGTACCATTCCTTCTGAAACTATTCCAAACAATAGAAAAAGAGGGAATCCTCCCTAACCCATTTTATGAGGCCAACATCATCCTGATACCAAAACCTGGCAGAGAGACAACTAAAAAAGAAAATTTCAGGGCAATACCCCTGGTGTACATCCATGTGAAAATTCTCAATAAAATAATGGTAAACCAAATGCAACAGCACATCAAAAAGGTTATCTAATACGATCAAATGGGTTTTATTCCTGGGATTCAAGGCTGGTTCAACATTCCCACATCAATAAATGTAATCCATCACATAAACAGAACCAGTGACAAAAATCACATTATCTCAATAGATCCAGAAATGACCTTCAATAAAATTCAACACCTCTTTATGCTAAAAATGCTCAATAAGCTAAACTAGGTATTGATGGAATATATCTGAAAACAGAGCCATTTATGACAAACTGATAGCCAATATACTGAATGGGCAAAAACTGGAAGCATGTCCTTTGAAAACTGGCACAAGACAAGGATGCCATCTCTCTCCACTCCTATTCAACGTAGTATCGGAAGTTTTGGCCAGGGCATTCAGGCAAGAAAAGGAAATAAAGGGTATTCAATTAAAAAAAGAAGAACTCAAACTATCTCTATTTGCAGATGACATGATTGTATATTCAGAAGACCTCATCGTCTCAGCCCAAAATCTCCTTAAGCTGAAAAGCAACTTCAGCAAAGTCTCAAGACACAAAATCTATGCGCAAAAATCACAAGCATTCCTATACACCAAAAACAGACAGAAAGCCAAATCATGAGTGAACTCTCATTCACAATTGCTACAAAGAGAATAAAATACCTAAGAATACAATTAGCAAGAGATGTGAAGGACCTCTTCAAGGAGAACCACAAACCACTGCTCAAGGAAATAAGAGAGGACACAAACAGATGGAAAACATTCCATGCTCGTGGTTAGGAAGAATCAATATTGTGAAAATGGCCATACTGCCCAAAGTCACTTATAGATTCAACGCTGTCCCCATCAAGCTACCATTGATTTTCTTCACAAAATTGGAAAAAAAAAAAAAACCTTAAATTTCATATGGAACCAAAGAAGAGCCCACATAGCCAAGACAATCCTAAGCAAAAAAAGAAAAAAACAAAGCTGGAGGCATCACGATACCCAATTTCAAACAAGGCTCTGGTACCAAAACAGAGATATAGACCAATGGAACAGAACAGAGGCCTCAGAAATAATGCCACACATCTACGACGACCACCTGATCTTGACAAACCTGACAAAAAAAGCAATGGGTAAAGGATTCCCTATTTAATAAATGGTGTTGGGAAAACTGGCTAGCCATATGCAGAAAGCTGAAACTGGATCCCTTCCTTAACACCTTATAGAAAAATTACCTCAAAATGGATTAAAGATTTAAACCTAAGACCTAAAACCATAAAAACTCTAGAAGAAAACCTAGGCAATACCATTCAGCACTATAGTCATGGACAAGGACTTCATGACTAAAACACTAAAGAAATGGCAACAAAAACCAAAATAGACAAATGAGATCTAATTGAACTAGCAATGGCAACAAAAGCCTAAGTAGACAAAGGGGATCTAATTAAACTAAAGAGTTGCTGCACAGCAAAAGAAACTAACATCAGAGTGAACAGGCAACCTATCGAATGGGAAAAAATTTTTGCAATCTACCCATCTGACAAAGGGCTAATATCCAGAATCTACAAAGAACCTAAACAAATTTACAAGAAAAAAACAAAGAACCCCATCAAAAAGTGGGCAAAGGATGTCAACAGACACTTCTCAAAAGGAGACATTTACGCAGCCAACAAACATGAAAAAAAGCTCACCATTACTGGTCATTAGATAAATGCAAATAAAAAACCAAATTGAGATACCATCTCATGCCCGTTAGAACGGTGATCATCAAAAAGTCAGGAAACAACAGATGCTGAAGAGGATGTGGAGAAACAGGAATGCTTTTACACTGTTAGTGGGGGTGTCAATTAGCTCAACCATTGTGAGAGACAGTGTGGCGATTCCTCAAGGATCTAGAACTAGAAATACCATTTGACCCAGCAATCTCATCACTAGGTATATACCCAAAGGATTATAAAACATTCTATTACAAAGACATACGCACAGGTACGTTTATTGTGGCACTGTTCACAATAGTAAAGACTTGGAAACAACCCAAATGCCCATCAATGATAGACTAGATAAAGAAAAGGTGGCATATGTCCACCATGGAATACTATGCAGCCATAAAACAGGATGTGTTCATGTCCTTTGCAGGGACATAGATGAAGTTGGAAACCATCATTCTCAGCAAACTAACACAGGTACAGAAAACCAAACACTGCATGTTCTCACTCATTAAGTGGTAGTTGAACAATGAGAACACACGGACACAGGGAGGGGAACATCACACACTGGGACCTGTCGGGGGTGGGGTGCTAGAGTAGGGATAGCATTAGGAAAAATAACTAATGTAGATGATGGGGTGATGGATGCAGCAAACCACCACGGCATGTGTATAACTATGTAACAAACCTGCATGTTCTGCACATGTACCCCAGAACTTAAAGTAGAATAAAAGAAAAAAAGTAGACATATAGGATTACCTCAAACTAAAACGCTTCTGCATAGCAAAGAAAACAATCAACAGAGTGAAGAGACAAAAAAAGAGAAAATACATGTAGAATCTAAAAAAAAGACAAACTTACGGACGCAGAGAGTAGAACGATGGCTACCAGGGGTTGAAGTGGGAGTTGGAGAGGTGAGTTGGAGAGATGTTGGTCAAGGGACACAAAAACTTCAGAATCACTGTGTAACAGTGTATTGTACACTTAAAAATGGCCAACAGATTTTTAAGTGTTGTCACCACAAAAACTAAATATGTGAGATAATGCATTTGTTAAATAGCCTGATTAAGCCATTCTACAATGTATACACACATCAAAACATAATGTACATCATAAATATGTACAATTTTCATATCATTTAAAATATTAAATAGGAAGTATTAAAACTATAATCCAAGAAAATTTTCTAGAAATAAAGGAAGACCTGAATTTACATACCGAAAGAGTCCACTGGATACCAGAGAAAACCTGTAATGATCAACGTCAACACATATCCTTAGAAAACTAATAAACTTTAAAGGTAAAGAAAAAAATCCTCATGATCATTGTACAAAAACCAAATACCTTATAACGGAAAGAGAGTTCAGTTGTCATCAGAAGTAAGGCAATTATGCGATGGAATTTTTTTTAACTCAAAGAAGTAACATTTGAATCCAAGAGTTAGATATTATCAAGCAACCCACTCAAGTCTCAAGGCCATGAAAAATTTGCAAAGTAAGCAGTTTTAAACATGAAAAATCTGCACCATAAACCCTTAAGGAATCAACCTATTCAAAGATGAACTTCATGCAAACAACAGACTAGTGGGAAGACTTGAGGAAAAATACAGTGACTATTTATTATATTTAATTACGGATCTAGGAAAGTTAGCGATGTGGTTGAAGAAAGAAAATATGATACACACTATGTGTTATGAATGTATATTCTGAGAGTGCTATGATTTGGATGTAGTTTGTCCCCACCAAATCTCGCATTAAAATATATTTATTTGAATTATTTTTAAAAATTTCAATAGCTTTAGGTGTACAAGTGGTTTTGGTTACACGGATGAATTTTATAGTGGTGAACTCTGGGCTTTTATTGTGCCCATCAACCAGTGTACACTGTACCCAACAGGTGATTTTTTAAAACCTTACCCCTCTCCCCGAGTCTCCAATATCCATTACAGCACTCTGTATGCTGTTACATATCCACAGAGTTAGTTCCCCCTTATACGTGAGAACACATGGTACTTGGTTTTCTGTTCCTGAGTTACTTTACTTAGGATAATGACCCCCAGTTCTATCCAAGGTTCTGCAAAGACATTATTTAATTCTTTTTAAAGGCTGAGTAGTGATGTGTACACACACACACACACACACACACACACACACACACACATATCCCTCACATTTTCTTTATCCACTCACTGGTTTGATGGACTCTTAGGTTAATTCCGTATCTTTGCAATTGTGAATTCTACTGTGATAAACATACTAGTGCTGGTATCTTTTTGATATAAAGACATATTTTCCTTGGGCAGATATCAGTAGTGAGACTGCTGAACTGAATGGTAGATGTCACTTTTAATTCTCTGCTAAATCTCCATACTGTTTTCCATAGAGGTTAAACTAATTTACATTCCCACCAGCAGTATACAAGTGTTTCCCATCTGTACCAACATCTATTGTTTTTGAATGCTTAATGGCTATTCTGACTAGGGCAAAGAGGTATCCTGTTGTGGTTTTAATTTGCATTTCTGTGATAACTAGTGATACTGAGGATTTTTCATATGTCTATTAGTCTTCCGTGTATCTCATTTTGAGAAATGTCTGTTCATGTGTTTGTCTACTTTTTAATGGGATTATTTATTTATTTTCTTGCTAATTTAAGTTCCTTGCAGATTCTGGATATTAGTCCTTTGTCAGATGTAGAGTGTACAAATATTTTCTCCCATTCTGTAGGTTGTCTATTTACTGTGATTATTTCTTTTGCTATGCAAAAGTTTTTTGGTTTAATTATGCCTCATTTATTTATCCAGAATTTTTCCTAGGGTTTCTTCTAAAATTGTTATGATTTCAGATCTTACATTTGACCCTTTTCTTGTTTAAAAAAAAAAAAAGGTGCAGCTTGCTGCCAGCACTCATTTAATTTTGCATAAACACACTCTTTGAGGCTGAAGCAAAGCTGACTGACATTCAATGTGAAAATAAAATATAAAACCTGTTCCTGGAGTTATTTCTAAACAGAAATAACATCAGAATTGTCTGAATCATCAGAGTCGTCTATTTCAGAAAAATTGAATTCATCAAATGAAGCTTCGACCAACAACTGTTGAAGAACAATGTTAACATCACGTGTAGGAAAGCTATGTTTTCTAGGATTTGACATTTTCAGTGATTCAGATTATATTTTGTAATTGCAAATACCACTACTTAAAATGGAGTGCTATAAACAGGATGACGTCTTTTGTTTCCAAAGTTGATATACTAGAGCAATGCAAAAATAATAATAATAGTGTGCTATTTGGTGGCAAAGTTACCTTGGGGTAAATACTGCAGCCACAAGCACTACTGGCAAGTATTCTCAGAGCAAACGGGAAAAGGGTCAAGTCTTTAATACACCTTGAGTAAATTTTTGTAGCTGGTGAGAGATAGGGATCCAGTTTCATTCTTCTGTGTATGGCTGTCCAATTTTGCCAGCATCACTGAATGAATAGGGTGTCCTTTCCCCCATTGTATGTTTCAGTCTGCTTTGTCAAAGATCGGTTAGTTGTAGGTATTTGGCTTTATATTTGGGTTCTCTATTCTGTTCCATTGGTCTATGTGTCTATTTTTATACCAGTTATCATGCTGTGTTGATTACCGTAGCCTTGCAGTATAATTTAAAGATAGGTAATGTGAGGCCTCCAGATTTCTTGTTTTCTTAGGACTGCTTTGGCTATTCAGGCTTTTTGGTTTTATTCAAATTTAGAATTTTCTTTTCTACTTCTGTGAAAAATGGTGTTTTTGGCAGGGTATGATGGCACACACTTGCAGTCTCAGCTACTTGAGAGGCTAAAGGCAGGAGGCTGAAGCAGGACTAGAGTAGTTATCATGAGAGTGGGTTGTTATAAAGCGAGTCAGCCTCCTCGGTCCCCTCTCTCTTTGCATGAGCCCTTTCCCCTTCTAGTTTCGTCCATGAGTTGAAGCAGCACAAAACCTTTATCAGAGGAGCTGTCCACTCTTGCACTTTTCAGTCATCAGAATTATAAGCCAAATAAACATCTTTTCTTTATAAAACATCCAGCTTCAGTTATTCTGTTGCAGCCACACTAAACAGAATAAAACAGAGGAAACTGGGTACCGAAGGAAGAGAAAAGAAGTCTAGTTCATTGAATGTTATACAGGCAATAGGTAGAAAATAAAGAATACCATTAAAAATGGACAAATCAGATAGTAAATGATTAAGACAATGGGGACTACAGGCATTTAAAAAAGTATAAATCGAAAATTGAAAAGCAGCACCTAGAACAAAACTCTAAACCTTACCAAACACCAAAAGACACTTAAAAAAAACACACAGAAAGAAAGAAAACAATGTAGAAAAATAAACATGACAAATATAATACACATAACTTTAAAAGTTATGGAAGAGTTAAAACGTAACAGTTATAAATAAGTGCAAGTGAATTTAATTTACACATTAAAAAATATTTTTGATTTGGTTCATAAAGACCCAAAAATATGCAATATACAAGAAACACACCCAAAATAAAGTGATTCAGAAAAGCTAAAAATAAAGTGATGGGCACAGACAGACACGGCAGGATAATGAAAGCAATAAGGAATAAATAGGAAGGTATGTGTGTGATACTGGTGTCAAAGGAGAATTCAAACTAAAAAGTACTATATGATGAATAGGAAACTTTTAAATGCGAGAAGTCATAATTTAAAATGAAGATATTAGAATTATTAATATGTAGTCAGTGACACATCAACTTTATAAAAGCAAAACTTCCAGGAGATACAGCAAAGAAAGAGAAAGAACCACACTAAATAGGAGATCAAGTAGATAAAATAAGAATATGGAAGATCTAAACAGCAAAATAAAGACAGATATTTTAAATGTATATCAAACTTTTTACAGTAGAGTAAACCTTCTCAAGTATATACAGAATAGTCACAAAAAATTGATCATATATTAGCTTATAAAAAAGTCATCAGAAAGTTCCATAAAGTAGAAATTTTACAATGTTCTCTTCTCTCTTTTAGCGCAATAAAATTCTTAATTATTAGTACTAACAAAGAAAGTTCCCTTCAACTAGAAATAAACCTATTAAACGATTATTGAGGAAAAGAAAAACATAGACCAAAATTACACAATTCCTAAAAAATGACATAATTGACCCATATTAATCAGTGATATCATTCTTAAGGATGTGATCAAAGTAAAATTCATAGGCTTAGCTATTTTTATCAATAAAAATGAAAGAATAAGTGAATTAAATTCCTAGCTAAAATCTACTAGTTAACAAAGTCAAAAGAAAACAAATATTTTAAAAACATGAAAATAGAGATTAATTATGTAGATAACAGAAAAATAACAGATCTAATAAATCAAAATTCATTTTTTTGGAAAAATTAACAGAATAGGTATGCCCCTAGCTAATTTAATGAAAAAAGAGGGTGGGAAGCATAAATATGTAAACTAAGAAACGAGAGGAGGGAAATAACTATTAGAAAAACACTGAAATAGCCATTATAATAAACGTAAGATTCTGTTTTACAGACATCATAGCAAATATATTAGATCACCTAGGTGAATGGGTAATTTACCAGGCAATTACAGTTTATTACAATGGACCCATTAGAGGTAGAAAGTTCAAACACACCAATTGCCTTAGAAGAAATAGAGAAAGTCATTAAGGAAGGATTCTACCAAAAAAGCACCAGGCTCGGATAGTTTCACACTGTGAAACCTTCAAAAACTAGATTGTTCAAATTCTCTGTAAATGTTTTCCAGAGAACTTAAAAGAAAGGGAAACTTCATATTTCTATGTATAATATCAATAACTAAACCTGATAAAGACAATGCAAAGTAAATTATAAACTAATATCACTTATCAATATTTATGCAAAAATACTAATACAATATTAGGAAACATAAACCAATGCCACATTAAAAGAATGCCACACCATAACCTAGAGATATTTATTCCAACAATGCAAAGTTGGTTCAATATTAGGGAACTCATTAATATAATACTCCATACCAATAGATATAGATAGAAAACCGTTATCATTACCTCCACAGATGCTAAAAAAGCTTTTCAACAAAATTCAATATTCTTTCTTGATAACAATACTTAACAGAAATCAGTGGATACTTTCTATTAAGGACCAGATATTGGTACACCCCCAAAATTCATTGCTGTTGAATTCCCAAATCTTAATATGACTATAGTTGGAGGTAGGCTCTTTAGGGAGGTAATTAAAATTAAATGGTTTTAATTTTCCTAAGGTAGGGCACTGATCCAACAAGATTAGTGTCCTTATAAGAAGAGACATGAGAGAACCTACTGTTTCTTTCTTCTCATCCCTCCAATCTCGTCATGTGAGGATACAGGAAGAAGGTGGCCATCTACAAGCCTGGAAGAGAGCCCTCGCCAGGAACTGAATTGCTTGGTATCTTGATGTGGGACTTCTAGCTTCCAGAACTGTGAGAAAGTAAATTGCTGTTTTTTAAGTCACTCAGTTTATGGATTTTGTTATGGCAACCTGAGCTCAAACACATTAAATTTCCACTAAGATAAGGAACCTGGAAAGGATGCTCACTATCTCCACTACTGTTTAACAAAGTCCTGGACTGGAGGTGTTAGCCAATACAATTAGGTAAGAGAATCAACCATAAGCCTAAGAATTGGAAAAAAAGAAGTAAAACTATCTCTATTTGCAGATGTGATTGTATATCTGAGAATCCCTAGAAAGTGAATGATAAAACTAACTGAAATAATTTTTAAAACTCAGTATAGCAGCACGATATAAAAATCAACATACAGAAATCTAGTCTTCACATAATTAGGAACCCGTTAGAGGATATAATGGCAAAAAACAAAAATAAAAACACCTCCACCTCCATTGCAACGAAGACAAGACGTTTAGGATTAAGTTTAATAAAAAATGTGTAAACCCTACATAAGAAAAAGTTTAAAACACTCCCGAAGACAACAAAAGTAGATGCGAAGAAACGAGAAAAAAAAAAAGAGCTCCTAGTCTTGAACAAAATAACGTAACATCATTAATTTATAAATAGCACAATCTTAATCAAAACATCAACAAGCTTTTTTACGGAGTTAGATAAGCTGACACTAAATTTCATAAGGATAAACAAACATGCAAGAAGAGCCAGGAAAACACTAAAAATGAACACACACTATAAAGCCTCCGAAAGGCTTTACAAAACAGTCACGTTCTGGTATGTGGATAGATACATTTGTGGAGTGCAACACAAAGTCCAGAAATAGACGCAAGTACATTGAGGACTGCAGTATATGATAAAGGCAGCATTTCAAACCACTGGGACAAAGATAAACTTTTAAATGCATGGTGATGGAACAAGTGGTTAGTCATCTGGAAAACACAATCAGATCTACATTTCATGCCATATTAAAGGAAAAAACCCCGATGTACCAGGGATCTAAATATAAAAAATGAAACCATATAATCCCACTACGAAAAAAATGGGTAAATTCATCTTTAATCAGGATGTAGGAAGAGGCTTTCTAACTATGATTTAGAATCTAGAGGCAATTTAAAAAAAGAATGATCAATCTATTAATACACTCTGAAAAGTTTGCATGGTTAAAATAAAGCACCATAAACGAAGTCAAAAGACAACCGGCAAATTAGGAGAAATTTGCAGCATGTATCACTAATATGTTTATAGGTTAATATTCCGAAAAGATAATGAGAACTCCTAAAACCCAAGAGAAGCAAAGACCAAAAAAACTTGACATATGGGCAAATGGTGAGTGCCTGTAGTACCAGCTACTCAGGAGGCTGAGGTGAGAGGATCACTTGAGCCCAGTGGTTCGAGGCCAGCTTGGGCAATATAGCAAGACCTGTATTTAAAAATTAAAAAAAAAAAAAAAAAAAAAAAAAAAAAACTTGAAAGAAAAATAGGCAAAAAACAGGAAGAGATAAAAAGTGAGGAAAAAAAAAAAAATGGACCGGGCACAGTGGCTCACACTTATAATCCCAGCACTTTGGAAGGCTGAGGTGGGTGGATCACGAGGTCAAGAGATTGAGACTATCCTGGTCAACATGGTGAAACCCCGTCTCCACTAAAAATACAAACATTAGCTGGGCATGGTGGCGCAGCCTGTAGTCCCAGCTACCTGGGAGGCTGAGGCAGGAGAATTGCTTGAACCCAGGAGGTGCAGGTTGTGGTGAGCCAAGATCGCGCCACTGCACTCCAGCCTAGGTAACAAGAGCAAAACTCTGTCTCAAAAATAAAAAAAAAATAAAAAATAAAAAAAATTGACCTTCTACATATGGGAAAAAACAGTCCAACTTCACTCCTAGTAAGAGAAATGCAAATTACAACTGCACTGAGATACTATTTATCATTATCAACTGGCAAAACTTAAAGACATGACAACTCACTTTGTTGAGAAAGCTGTGGAAAACAAGCATTTTTATGCTATGGGAATGCAAATTGGTATAACTCCCATAGAGGGGAATCTGGCAATGTCTAACAAAGCAAAGAATTTACCTTTTGACTTAGCAAATGCACTTCAGGAATCTACACTAAAGACACCACCAACAATATAAAAATAGTTTGTAACTGTAAAATACTGAAAGCAACCAACATAACCATTCAGAAAAGAGTGATTAAATAAACTATAATACATCCACCCTATGGTGTTCTATATTGTTGTAAAAAGAATGAGGATTATCTCTATGAAGAGATGTACGGTGATTTCCAGAATACATTGATAGGTGGGGTGGGGGGGGAAGCAAAGTACAAAGAATATTCAAAGAACGTTAAATTTTGTATAAGAAAGGAGAAAATAGAAAATGTAAATACATCATTTGTATAACAAAGTGCAGAAAAAATAAAACAAAGACTAATGCAATTGGTTAGCAACAGGGAGTGGGTGGAGACGGAGTTAAAAGGATAGAAGGAGAAGAATGTCACTTCTCTGAGTATACCTTGTTGTAGAGTTTTAACTTTGAGAATCACGTTAATGTTTCACATATTCAACTAAAGAGAAAGAAAACCAACAAAGATGAAGAAAAAAAAACTATAATGGAAGATGAACAGAAAGGAACGAACCGAACTGTATTTCAAATGAGTAACATAACCACATTGAAGGGCAGTTGGTGGTGGAGTAGTAACCGGACCAAGGAATTTTTGAATATAGTATTTAGACTCTAAGTCCTCAGGTATGAATTCTAGGTAGTAGGCTTCTTTCAGTTTGAGTCATGGGTTAGCAATCCTAAAACTATTTTCTGGTTACAGCACTGAACAAATAAGTAAATATATTATAGGTAATGGGAGCTAGATTTCTCACTGTCAGAGAAATGAGTTAGAAAGAAAAATAGGAAAAGGATAGAATGAACCCTGTAATGTTGGATTAGTATTAAATGTATCAGCATAAACTCATGCTGTTTAAAAAATATAGGCAGATAAATATAAAAAAATATAACACAGGTACATGTATATACATATGTATACACAAATGTCTATTTACTAAATCTGTCTGTTGATAGGGCATATGGTAGTTCATTGGGCTAAACCTAGTAACCACACATTGATTTCTAATACCATTCTCCACTAAAAAGAACCAGGGTTCCTTGAAGAAATGGCTGATTCTAGGGCTGGGGCAAGGCAAGCACAAGATAAATCTAGAATATTCTGTGCCAGAACATAAAGAAGTACTCAAAAATGATGAGGATATCACGAAAGGACACGGGAGCTAGCTTGAAGTGGCTCCCACTGGAAATTTGGGACAATCTGAGTACCAAAATAATGACAGTAAAGGGTGACAAGTGATAGCCTAACACAGAGATCCACTGAATTCCCACTGATATAAACAAACAAATGGGAGAGAAGAGAAAGATCCTGTTTTTAGTAGGAAAAAAAACTAGTAAATATGGAAGGAATAATGAAATTAGAAAATCAATTGATTCATAAAAGATTATGCCAAATCTAGTGGGTATAAATTTAATGAGTAACAGAATATTTCCATCATTTCAAAAAGTCTCCCCATCGGACACGTATTGATTATAAAGAGCAGCATAGTTACGGCGTAGAAACCTGGGAGACATCACCTTAGCCAAAATATCAAAGTTCACAGCACCAGTAATGGGACAAATCCATCTCATGTGCCATGATATGATACACTGAGAACATCGCTTCCATGACATTCTTGCCAAAAGTCTGTCACTGGAATCTAATCATGAGGAAGCATCCGACAAACATCCTAGGAAATAATCAGCCCATACACTTTAAACATGTGAACATCAGAAACACAGAGACCAATGAACTCCCTTCTCTTTTAATGCCTATTTTCTAAAGGGGCACTGAGAAAAGATGATGTGGGAAGAAACAAAAAAGATTCGGTACCATTATCACTGAAATCTTGATGCCCACAACGTATTTGTTTCTGTCCTCTAATTCTCTGCAGACCTATCTTAACTGGAAAGTTAAATGATTATTCTTGAATTATCTTTATCTCTCTGCACTATGTTAAGAAACTTTTCTACCACTAACTATAGGCTGCTACCAAATGGAGGACCAGTAGGTATGTGGTAGGTGTGATGGGGGAAGGGTAGGTACAACCTGAAGCCCAACAGGAACCATCATCACTCAGGCTCCCTGACCTTTCTGCAGCTTTCCATTCACCCATGAGAAGAGAGAATAGGAAAAAGCAATGGAAATGAAGGAAAGCTGAGATTTACTGAATACCTATTACACCAAACACTGCAACATATTACTTCATTTAACCTTCAGACCGTACAGAAACTGAGTATGAAGTCTGAGCAGGTTCAACAGTGTGTAGAAAAAGGACTCTCAGCAAGTAACTCTTGGAGCTTTGACCAGAACCCAGTGAGTGATTTAAAACCTGTGCTCAAAATATTCCTCATGCCACTCTTCCTCTCTAGCAACAGTGCCACTGTGAACTGTCTAAATATATAATTCTCTTGCCTTATTTTAAGAAGGCCACTTTCCTTTATTGGAATTTTCAAAATTACACAAAAGTAGAAAGAAGAGGGTGTAACACTTCCCATAACTCAACTCTACCAATGTGCCCTTGTTTCTCCTATCCTTGTCCCTACTTCTGGAATACTTAAAAACAAATCCTAGACACTTGCACTTCAGAATGTCTCTAACAAATTAGAACTTAAAAATAATTTTAACATTACATCTAAAACATTCTTTACTATCATTGAATGCCCAATGCTTCACATTTTTCTGATAATCTTAAAAATACTTTTAGAGGTTAGCTTAAATCAAGATCCAAGCAAAATCTACACATTACTTTAGGAAGATGTGTCGCAATGTAAACCAGTTCCCTTCCCCCTCCACCTATTTTAATGCCATTTATATGTTGAAGAAACTAGGTCATTTGTTCTATGGAATTTCTTATATACTGAATTTAGTCCTTATAGTCAATAGAATGTATTTCTCTATCTCCCTTAGTTCCTGTAAAGTGTTAGAGACGTAACCAAACTGTGGTTCACCTTTTCTCACTGTTGTTTAAAGAATGCTCAGGTGGCACTGCCTACTCTCTACTGCATCTGCAGGAGACATTTACTATCCAGTTGTCTTCTATTAGGATTAATATTACAATAGTTCTTCTACATCCTCAGGCGATTTATGTTCTTAAAACCTTGTTCAACACCATATATTCATGTAACATGCACATGATGCTCAAGCTACCACATTTACCGAGAGGTGACTGAGAAACACCAAAGTTTATCATTCAGCAGCCTGGGAAATAGCGCAGGAATTTTTCCTCTGGTAGATAAGAGGCCAAAAAGTAAAGAAGAGATGAAGAGGAGGTCAGAGGTTGAACATAGTATAGTATTAAAATGTTTCTAAATCAACTTACAGAGAATTCTTAATTTTATCATGTTAGTTCACCTAAAAAGCCTTACAAATTTTTTCATCTTTCTTGCTTAAGAAAAGTACTGACACCTAAATCAAAGGTTTTTCACCTTTACTGCAAAAGAGATTTTCCCAGGAAGCTTTTAAGATACTGAGGCCTGGGTTCCACCTAACCAATTCTGATTCAACTGGTCTAGGATGGTAGCTGGGTTTATGGTATTGCTTACTGCTTGGGTGGCGCTAATATGCAGCTATAATTGAGAACCACTGCTCTTAATCAAGAACAACAACAATGGCAACTAACGTTTACTGAGCATATATTACGTGTTAAGTAGTGTTCACTGTTCCTAGCATGTTCCCCATACTAGTTCATTCCCTGTATTTTTTACAAGGGAAAAAACTGAGAGGTCAGGTAGTCTGGCCAAAATCACACATCAAGCTGACGAGAGTTATGCTTTAATCCCAGGAACTTTGGATCCAAAACCCATGCTTTAAATCACCATGCTATACTGTCTCCTAAGAGTGAATTGTATTTTTATTCTTCAACTGCAAATAAAACTATGAAAGAAAAACATCTTAAAAAATGACATCATTAATTTCCTCCTTCTTAGTAGTACAGTGGCATCCTGAGAAAGGGTACCAATATGTGTTTATTAGGAAAGTAAATAAACAGACAAGAGTCTTCTCTTCCCAAAAGATTCCAATTCAAAATTTCCACACATATTCAATAATTTCCCACATAGCACCTTACGTAACACGGTTAATGTTAACATCAAAAAACAGATAATTAAGGCAATGATGTATTTACATATACATTAACAAAAAAAGTCCTACCTATTTCAGTTCTGCTGACTCCAATTCCGTTATAAATTCTCAAGTAATTAAAGTGACAAGAATCAGAATCTTCAATGTCAAAGTCACCAAATTTGATGCGAACTCTCTCTCCCATCTTTACGCGGATCTCCCATTCACAAACAGTGCTGTTGGGATAGGTTTGTGGGTAGTTTATGGATGTAAGGGTTCCACTCTCAGGGCCTAGTACAGTGTGTCCACATCCATCACCTTTAAAAAAAAGTTAAAAGAATGATAAATTATTCTCACATCTTTAACTTACACTATAATAATGATTTTTTGTGAAGATTTAAAAATATGTATGACATCAAATATTTTATACCACCCATACCATTTTAATTTTTTAAGTGGACAAATAATTATACATACTCATGGGGTTCACAGTGATGCTCTGATAAATATAATGTATAGTGATCAGATCAGAGCAATTAGCAAATAAATCATCTCAAACATTTATCATTTCTTTGTGTTACCTGAAACTACATAATATTGTTAACTGTAGCCACCCTGCAGTCGTAAATTCCTCCTATCTAGCTGTGACTTTGTATCCTTTAACAAATCACAAGAACTGACATCGTTCTCAGTATATCTATCACAGGAGCCAAGAGAAGTCAAGTTAGGTCAAAATAATCAGCGGTTACCTATATAAGTTCAAGGAGATTTCAATTCTGAACAAATAAAAGTAAATATAAATCAGTAGTTATTAAATACACATACACATGAAAAATCCAATCTTCAAAAGAACAGCAACTTAGAGTAATTGTTCAAAAAGTGAATGTAAAATATAAAAATATGTGATCAGCTTCGTCAATTTACAAATCATGAACTAAAATATCTGTGAGAAGCTGCCTGATTTCTAAAATATACCAAATACATACTAACGATCATGCAGATTAGTGACTGTATTACAGACTACAAGACACTCCTTCTTGAAGTTATTAAAGCAATATTTAATGAAGTTCAATGATATATTTACTGAAATTTGACTTTTTACTAGTCCCTCCTGCAAACCTTATTTTTTTCCCCATAGAATAAGAGAGAAGTAACAGTTTAATGGCTTATTAAAGATGAGAAAAAAAAATGACCTTCACATCTTGGCAGTAGCATTATTTGCTCCAGAAATTTATTCAACAGTTAGACACAGAAACTTAAATAAGAACGTATTTGTAAAAAATGAAATATTTGCATTGTTTATCAGAACGTTTGTATTTTGTTTTTACTGAGCACCCAGAAGGAAAAATTAATGTTCATTTAGACGTTTCAGTAGCTGCTCCAATTGTACTGTTCAGCATTCAAATAGATCTCTTTTTAGTAGGATGACGAATATATCCTTTTAAAATAAGCATTTTGTCCTTCACAAGAGTTATATGTAAATCACCTTTTGGAATAGTACAGCACTTACACTAAAACTATATTAGAAGTGTCAGTGCTGAGTTTCAAGCTCAATATGAACACAGAGGGCTGTAACAGAACCTTCTACTATCTTATTTTTAAGAATAATGTATTGCTAATATTTGCTAGAAAAGATGAAAGTTTTCTAGTAATATCTATGACTTTGTAGTAGCAGACTGTCACACTTAATGTATTCCCCACAGACTATTATTCAACTAAAGGTTGTCATTTAAAAATGAATTTTACAGAGAGTACAACCGGAATGTTAGGAGTAATTTTTAGATGTCTTATGCTCATGTTTGATTCTAAATAAATACATAAAACATTAATTGCCCTTGCCAACATGAAGGATAATTTCTACAAAAGTTAACAAAAGAAATATTAACTGATAAGAAACAGGACTTTTGCATGCATGCTGATGAAGAAAATAATTACAGAGTTGTCTTTTTTCATAATCTTGTGTAGGGGGAGAAGCAGGAACAGTCCACAAGTAACGTGCCAAGAACGTTCTGAAATATGTGACAGAGTTTGGAGCTTCTTCCTCTTGCAAGCAAGATGATATGCACCAGAAAGTAAAGTTAACAACAGGTCTCCAATCTACAGCAATGAACAAGTTTGAATGTTTTGTATCTCAAAAAATATTTGACAAGTTTAACCCGACTGTGTAAATAGCTTAACTCAGCACCTACTGCTATGAAGTATATGTTTAGAAGATTCCAGTTCAAAAGGGAAGGCTAGGCATATATATATTCATATGTTTTTCTCTTATTCCGAAAGAAATACCTTTTACATTGTGACCCTATACACCCTGCATGCATGCTCATGACCCACTGAAGTATTTCACGACCCCTTAATAGGTCCCCAGCTGCAATCTGAAAAACACTGTGCTAGGCAGGCAAAGGTCTTAAACACTGAATTTGCAAATCAAGGAAAGACCTTGTTCTCATCTTCACCCCGAAATTACTAATGTGTTTCCAGTTTATTTTTACATGAGACATAGCAAGATACTTAAAATACAACAAAATATTTAAAAGTAGAACTAAAATTGGGAAAACATTCTTGATCAACCAATTATCTAATACACTTAGAGTAGTGATTCTCAAAAGAGGGGTTTTAGGGCAGAGGGGAAGAGAACCCCACAGAAGCAATTTTACCTCCCATCTGGCAGTGTCTCGAGACATTTTTGGTTGTCACAACCGGAGGGGGAGGGGTGTTATTGGCATCTAGTAGGTAGAGACCAGAAAAGCTGCTAAAACATCTTATGCACAGGACCGTCCCCCAGAACAAAGAATGATCAATCTTAACAGTGAATAGGGCTGAGGTTAAGTACCGACTTAGAGTCAAAGCTAGAATATCTCAGAAAACAAGATCTGGTTAAATTCTTGGCTAGGTTCCATTTGGCCCAAAGGGTAATGCTGTTCTATTCACTAAGGGAACAGTTTTCCTCCAAAGATCAGCAGTTATACTAAAGAGTTTTATGTTCCCACTTTCCAATTTTTAAAAAAGTAAATGGAATGCTTTATTTTTATTTACATTAAAGAAGAAAGATTATTTTTGTTAGTCTACAGACCTCAAATGATATTTTTTTCTGGGTCAGGAGCTCTTAACGTTAGGAGGGAAAGCGAGCTAACAGTAATCATTCCTGACTGCTGTGAATTCTGAGTAGCTCTGTACACAGGGAAGAATAATGATCTGTGACCACGCTACATCACCTACTATCACTCATTCTCACAAGGTAGAATTGACAAAGAGCGTAACTACTACTGGAAAAACAGCACTCACAGGACCAATCCATACACTCTCACCAACAACTCCAACTTCACCACCTTCTGCTCCTCCAAACGCCACCAGCACTATCAATGACAGCTTCTCTTTCGCCTCCTCCTTCCCCACATGGTCTCCACCAGACTAGGACTGATCGATCACAAAGGGTAGAAGCCTGTTAACGTAATTTTTGAATTTTAATTTTATTTCAATGAAGAAAATACACTGGAATTTGATCTTACTGCTTCTTTGTTTGGCTGCACATTTATCTAGGGAATTACTCATAGAACATGTGTTCACTTCCTCTGAAGAGTGTAAGGTCAGACGTGTTCAGCCAGATACAAATTTTGTTATTATTCCAGGAAAAGAATTTTTTTTTTTTTTTTTACTACTTATCCCTAGAGAAAAGGGAAAGAAATTAAACATATTTAAACGACAACGACTTAATATAACAAAGAGTGGATGCTTTTTTAGGCCACTCTAATTAAGCTCCAAATCAAGGGTATTTTTTGTTTAAGTACGTGCTTGTGATGCTGACTCCATATGACCTTCCAGTCACCCCCAGATTTTAGCCATATTACTAGTAAGTTGTATTAATTATATTATTATACACATATTACTGAATTTTAATAATATGAACATTGTGATTTCCAAAATTATTTGCTTTAACAGCAAATACAAATGCAGGATATGCTTGCACAAATATACCAAAAATGTAGAGCAAAGATTTAAGCTTTTCCAATGAGGTTTCAAGGTTTTTCTGTTTGTTTGTTTGTTTGTTTTTTTGGTGAACTGGTGAGTCTGACTATACTTGCTCTAAGTGTCACTTCAGTCACATAATACATCTGTGAGATCTTAAAATGAGAAGGCATGGAGCGCTTAGGGAACAGAAAAGTGCTCAGAAGAGTAAGCTGCAACTGTTAACTAATACATCTGATTTCATTTGGTTACAACAAAGTTTTAAATATATTATTTTAGACCAGAAGTACTGTATCAACCTTATAATTGTGAGGTTTGTTAAGCTGCATCACTACAAATCTCAAATAATTCAAGGTACTATTTTAATTTCACTTAATTTTTTAATGTCTTTTTTAACCCTGGTAATTTCCTCTGTTCTGAAGTTTTGTCTAAAATTAATATAGCAACTCCAGTTTTCTTTCGTGTTCACAAAGTATATCTCTTTCTCCATCTTTAGTTTTTAAATTGTGGTAAAATGTACATAAATTTAGTATTTTAAACATATTTCACTTTTTAAAGCAGTTTTAGGTTCATCATAAAACTGAGTAGAAAGAAGAGATATTTGTCATATATCCCTTGCCCCTACACTTGCATAGCCTCCTTCATTATTCATTCCGGACTAAACTGATAAATTTGTTACCATTGATGAACTTATACTGACACATCATTATCACTCCGAGTCCATAGTTCATAACAGGGTTCACCTCTGGTGTACATTCTATAGGTTTGGACAAATATGACACGTACCCACCACTATAGTATCATACAGAGTAGTTTCACTGCCCTAAAAATCCCATGTTCCACCTCCTCATCTTTCCCTCCCCCTAAACCCTGGTAACCACTGATCTTTTCAGGGTCTCTCTAGTTTTGCCTTTTCCAGAGCATCATATAGTTGGAATTGTACAGTCTGTAGCCTTTTTGGATTAGCTTCTTTCACTTAGCAGAATGTATTTAAGTTTCCTCCATGGTTTTTTATGGCTTGATAGCTCATTTATTTAATTCTTAAAATACTGCATAAGATGCACATGCATTCAGAGACCAAAGAGGGTCAGTGTGACAATTTATTAAAAAAGACGTTGCCCCTGCTTCATTCTTTTTTAAGCTCAAACTCATCTCTGCATGTGTGGTAATCTACAAAACTGAGTAACATGAAGGAATGTGAGATATATATAAATCCTCTTCAACTCCACCATGCACATGCTCTACCTAGAATGCAATCGTTAAACAAACTGGCATCATACAATTAATTTAAATGTCCTATCTAACACTCACTATGACCTTGGAAAGGTTACTTATTGCTGCTAAATCTCTGTTTTGCCAGGGGTAAAATGGGAATATTAACAATTCAAGCTACCAAGGGTAAGATTTAAACGACATACCACATGAAAACAACTGGTGTCAAGGTCCTAAGCCATAGCAATGTGCTCAATAAATATGTGTGAGTACTATTATTGCCATAAACGACCGGGACAGCTTTTGCCCATTGTTTATTGACCCAGTACACTTGGCTGCAATCTGGCTGAAGTTAAGAGAACAATGGCACATTATTTTAAGAAATTTAAATTTATAGCAGCTTTCAAGCTTCCAGTGTCTTGCAGAAAGCATAAATTTATGAGAAAGTAATGCTCATTCATCTCCCCAATGACCTCTACTGCAGTTCAGTAACTCACTCTCAGGACCAACCTGGTCTTTATTTTTGCCATTACTGGAAACTACTCCCAATTCTGAAATCTTAAAAACTTCAACATCTTGCACTTCTGGTTACAGTCTCCTGACCTCTCAGCTCTCTTACACCCACTGCATACTTTCTGTGAACTGGATCTCTCTTTTCTCTCCATCTATTAAGCTGATCCTAGTCTCATTTCTTTCTCTATCTAGTCTGGGCCTCATGTCCAATATATTAAGTACACTCTTTCTGGTACCTTCACTTCTCAGCCTCTGTATTCTTCTTAAGCATCTATCTGCCTGGCAAAAGCTCCACCCTAGATCATTAAATAACCTCTCTTTGTCAAAGAGTCCTACAGAAAGAGAAAAAACTCACAAAACCCAGAAGATGAATGTCATTAAAAGCAATGGGTTCCAGTCTCAGATGGCACTCAAAGCCGCTCACTATTCTCTTATTTGGTGGTACTCAAAGTCAAGTCAAGGTTAGAATCACTACAGGCTAATCAAAGGTTCTCAGGCTCCTATTTCCACCTCCATGGATTCTAACATGTGTGTCAGAAAAATGACCTGAAACATGGAAATAGGGTAAAAAAAAAAAAAAAAAAGAAGCGTGCAGCACATCCTTTAAATGTCAGAAAAAGCAAAAGTCACTCAAAGCTATAGAGCAAAATAATTACCACTTGCTAGCTAATGCTGACTAAAGGTTGCAGTCTTGGTTACGTATTAACTTACAGACCGCTGTTTGGTAAAGATGTATATAATTCCTGTATAGCTGAAAAAATAACCTCAACGTAACAGTTTAAGGCCCTGCTGGCCATTAATCAGTTTTGGCCATCTAAAGCAGCAATCACATCCTAACATTGCCTATAAACACCTAGCTTCTCAAATACTCTATAATCAGTTTTAACATTTTGCTGATTCCCTCATTGACGAATGAGCTAAACAAAGTATTTGGTGTGTTCATCTTACGTTTGCATGACAATCATGATTTTGCCTTTTTTGCAAATTATAACCTGTAATGTAGCTCTTCATTGAGGCCTTGGATCTGCAGTTTTACAAACTTGAAAACATTAAGGGCAACAACTAAAAACATAAAAAAACCTCTTTCCACCTGGTGTCCCCTCACCATTCCACATCTACCATCTTTTTTCTCACTTTTTCCTTCTTATACATAGAGATTTCTTTAGTTGCCTATGCTTGATGTCTTATTTCTTTGTCTCCTGCTCTAATGTCAATGCACTGCCAATTCACCTTCAAGACTGCTGCGGGTTGAATTGTGTCCCTCAAAAAGACATGTTCAAGACCTAATTTTTGGTACCTACAAATGTGACCTTATCTGGAAAATGGGCTTTGCAAATGTAATCAAGTTAAAATGAGGTCATTCTGGATTTAGGTTAGGCCCTAATCCAACAACTGCTGTTTTCTAAACAGAGGAAAGTTTAGACACAGATGCAGGAAGAACCACATGTAACCACAGAGGCAGAGATTGGAGTGATGCATTACAAGCCAAGGAATGCTAAGGGTTGCAATCACCAAAAGCTAGAAAGAGATAAGAAGGATCCTACTCTAGAGTCTTAGGAAAGAGCATGGCCCTCTGCATACCCTAATGTCAGAATTCTAGCCTCCGTAACTGTGAGACAATAAATTTAAGTCATCTAAGTTTGTGGTACTTTGTTACAGCAGCCCTAGGAAACAAATACACAGATCTACATATCCAATGAAACTTTTCACTGAAGCAGTCAGTTCCTGAGCTGCCAAAAGCCAATGAAGAATTTTCCATTCTTATCTTTTGTGACCTTCTGCAGCACCTGGCATTGCTGGCACTTCTTTCTCTCGCTTCCTTCTCCCTTCCTCCGCATGTCCCCTCCCTCCTTCTTAAAACTCTCTTCCCACGTCTTAGTTCCTTTACCCCTCGAACCGCATCTTGCAGACACCCTGACTGTATGTAACCCTGGTACTACTGACTGTTGATGCTGCTGTTCTCAGGGTTCTTTCCCCACTCTGTATTCCACGTGGGCAATCTCACCTACTCCTTGACTTCAGTTACCACCAAATGGAGAAAGCTCCAAAGTCTTCAATCGTATCTATATGCATATTAAGAACTTTTGCTCAGAAGTTCTACAGCATTTGAAACTCTACATGTCCTACGCATTCAATGAAACACCTCCACATGCCTGGCAGTGAGCTACTAGGTACCAGGAACAACAGTAAGAATGTCAAGCAAGGCCCCTGTCCTTACAGAGTTTACAATATAGGGAGTAAGACAGACAGAGTCATTTCAGGGATGATGAGTACTAAAGGGAAGTACTGAGTGTGAGGGAGGGAGGGAAGGAGGGAGGGAGAGAGAGCGTGTGCGAGCAGTTAGGTAGGCAGAAATCCTGGTGAATGAGAGAAGTGGAAAGCAGGACGAGGAAGAAGATTCTCCAGAACGAAAAATCTCAACATTATAAACTGACTTTCGGCTCTCTCAAATTTAACTGGTCATTATAATTTATACTTTGTCTCCTTACCAGCTCTAAATTTAGTCCCTCTGAACAAGTGCAGGCCCTTGAAGAGTTCTCTAACAGGCTTCCCCACTTTCTATCTTTCCTTCATCTAATCCACAGTCTACACTCCAGACAGAGTTTCTTAAATACTAACTGGGCCATGTAGGTCCCTTATTTAGAAATCCTTTAACTGTTTTCCACTGATGATACAACAAAGTTCAAACCTTTGGCCAGAATACAAAGTCTATTGTAATCTGGCCCCTGATTCCCTTTCTGATCTCATCTCCTCACTTTTCCCACAACCTCTCTGTTCCACAGTCCTGAACTATAGGTGACTCCCCACCTGCTCCATGCTCTCATCTCTGTGCCACTGCACTTGACACTCCACTCTGCCAAGAATAACATCCCTCTTCCTCTTATCCACCTAGCAAATACCTACTCAATGTTATTTTCTCTGTGAAACCTTTCTGAAGCTCCTGGTCGTTCTCCCTGTTTCCGTAATAATAATCTCTTTCTGTACTTAATATGCTTAATTATGCATATTTATGTCAGTTTACCATACCAAGCTGTAAAACTGTGAGGAAAGCAAAGCATTCTATTCACCTTCGTAAGCATACACACAGAAACAAAACATACAAGGCTCCTAACACATGCTGTTGAATGAGAAACCCAAACTAATGTTATGACAGACAACTAACACATTAGAAAGTACATAGGCTTTGGAGTCCAACAGACTTAGATTCAAATTCCAGGCATGCCAGTTTTCGAGATCCTGAGCACTTAACCTCCACAAGCCTACAGACCCTAACCAGTACACTGGTGAGGATGCAACTACCTCGTGGATGAGGATACCATCACCCATCTCCCAACATAAATGGAAAGGTTCAATGAGAACTTCTTTAAAATACAGTGGACTCCTTATAAATGTAACACTCTTTCTCCTAGAAGAGGATGCCTCTGTTTAGCTAGTACCCCGCCCTATCCTTCTCTGAGACATACACTGCAGTTTCCCAACAGTTTTTATATGACCTCATGCCCCTTGGTTATTTGACTGGTCCAAGAGTGGGTACTGACTCACACTAGGCCAACATGAGGCCAGCTCACCCTTTCCTCCAATTACTGGATCCTGTACAACAGGGAAAATCCAGAATCTCTCCGTGTTAAAACTGCAAGCCTTGGGGATTGCCAGCAGCCATGATTCCTTCCACAAAGAGAAAGCCAGACTGAAGCAAGAGAGAACTAAGCTGAGTCCTTGGTTCCTGAAGTCTAGATGCATTCTTGCTTTCTTAGGTTGGTTCGGCTTTAACAAAAATTCTGTTACCTCACAATCCTCCCAATACTTTCTCCTTCTACCTTAAGCAGTTATGGATTTCTGTTCTCTATAACCTCAAAAGTCCTAACTAAAAAACTCTTCCTCCATGCATGCAACAGAACGTCCACCTCACAACCAGACCTATAAAGTGTGCTTTGAGGATGCCAAGAGTAGCCAGAACAAAGGCATGCCAGGAGAGAAGAGATAAACCATAAGCCTGAAAATGACCTGAGATGGTGGGGATCAAAAACATTGAAATATATCAATAGGTAGAAGGTTGGAGAGGTGGAGCAACAGTCAAAAAGGGGAGCACAAAACCCATGTTAAGGTTTCGGTGGGCTGGAGGCCCTTAATGAACAAATTATTGTGAACAATCATGCCTTTCTGTCACATTCCTCTATTGCATGCTCTGACTCCTCTCACTGAGCTAGAACAATAACTGGGAAAAGGGGAAGAGGGATGGAAAAGTGAGTTTTAGTGGAAAGGAAACATTTTAAAAGCAGAGTAAAGTGAAACAAAATTTTCTTTCACATATTGATTCACTCATTGAACAAGAATTTACTTGCTACCCAGATTCCATCCCAGCCTTATTACATTCTAAAAAGAAAGATGAGTTACATATTTTAAAACATTTAGAGTGGTAAGTGGATGTCAAAATTCAACAAGGCTATTATTTAAATCCAGGTATGTCTGAGTCGAAAGCCTCCAGATTTTCAAAGACCACCATGGCAAAACAAAACAAAACAAAACACAAAACAAAAAAATCCCACAACTAATAATATTGAAGATAGACAAAACTGCTTCGTTTTTCAAACTAAACAAAAATCAAAACAAACAAAAATCGGACAGTTTAAACGACAGTTTCAGTAAAGCAGAGGCAAAATTCTTGCTTTTTTATTGCAATAAAAATAACAAAGTATTAAACAATAATTATTAAACAGTAAACTAATTAAAAAATGATTTAACAAATATCTGCTGTGTGCCAGTCACTAAGAAAATATACAGCACGGATGCAGACTATCATTTAGAAAGTTTGTCGCTGAAAAAAACAGAATGTAAGGCACCTGGAAAACAACTGAAAAAAGAGATGTGTAAAAGCCAGTGGCATTTTGAGCACATTTCCAGATATAAACTACAAACATCACAGAAGTATAAAGCATACCAAAACAAAATTAACATTCCCCAATGAAGCAGTGCTCTGATAAAGAGGAAGAGGACAAGGTTTCTGGCAGGAGGGAGTCGCACAGTACAAGAATTAGGAGAAGGGCAGGAGTTTGCCTCTACAAATCAGCTCTACAAAGTGATAGTCTGCTGAGTAGTAATCCCCACTGGCAATTTGATTAGCCAGTCCTCATCTGTGGCAGATGTAATCATGATGACCACATGACTTAATCTTGTAACTATGAGCCATACAGAACCAGAGAAGGCAGACAGTGGGGATTATCACGCGGGCCCATGTTTGGGAACTGTCCAGGACCCGGGGAAGAGCATTGTTGAGACGATAGATCTGGGGTGCCTGAGCTGGGAAGCGATAATCAAACCTAGCAACAGACAAATCAACCTAGTGAAAGAGGAAGCACCTGAGGCCTAACATTGCGGCTATAAACTCGTCAATCTGCCCCTCAATGGAAAGTCCTCCACGATACGGTCTCCACCAATCGTTCCAGCCTCTGTTTCTCATTACTTTTCTATTACACCAGATTACTGAAGCTACCTTAATGTTCCCCAGGACTATATCCTGGCAAGAAAAAGGAGACAGGCAACTAACTACTAAAATAAAAACCAAGGGGACTTTTATAATACTGACGATGCCTATGAAGTCAGAAGCTGAAAGCGCATGCAAAAGAGAAAGTTTGCCCAATTAATGGCACTGATTTAAGCTGTCACGGTTCTTAAGGATGACCCATCTGAGAGGAGCAGAGCTTTCTAAGAAGCAGCCATGTCTATTTTCAGTTTCAGCTTGAAGGACTCCTCTCATAGTCAAGGGGGTGCATCAATATGTAACCTTCTTATAACCTTCCTTAGTTATTACAGTAAGTGTCTCCTGCTTCTCCAGGAGTGGCGAGTTCTCTCTTCCTTACATAATCTTCTGATACCCTTCCTTGGTTATTATTATATATATTCCAGCTTGAAGATAATTACTTTCTCAAATAGACTGTAGGTTCTCTGAAGACAACAACGTTTTACTCTCCTCTGAATGTCTCAGGACTGTACAGAGGATGTACACACTCTCTTGAGAATTTACAGTTGGTACCCCTTCATACTGATAGTTCTTAATGAGAGAATGATAAAGAGTACCAATATCTTCTCTTTCATACCAGGCAATTCAGTTTGAAGGCAAGGTTGCGTGCACCCTAATCAAAAAGTCTTGCAGGGAATTCTGGGCCACATTCCTTAAAAAGCAGTTGAGGGAACTTGCAGCTTGGGGTTCTCCCATAATTCAAGTAGTGAATCCAAGTTTTTGTTTCAACTACACACCCGTCAGGGTGCAGGTTGAGCTGGTAAGCGATGTTTTAGTAATCCTTGGAAATTACCCAGTATCTCATCAGCTTCAGTGGGTACTACACCGGCACTCATTAGATACTAGCTTATTTGAATATCTGTATTTTCTGTCCTCATAGGTTATACTAATTTAACAGAAACAGTGAACTGAAATTTTATCATATTTCTTTCTAAACTAACACTTTGAACTGAAATACTTTCTCAATTTTTTCCAGAATGAAGAATTCAATTAATACAACAGCTCTGAACAATAATTACTTCATACTCTAATTTTGCATTTTGAAATTTTTGTCTTGCTCTATTTTGTACATATGCTTATGTGTGTTAAATTAGTCTAAAAATTAATTTTACATGAACACACTTAAAATTATGTAAGATTATGCAGCTGTGTGAATATGTAATAGAAAGGAAAATTTTAAATTATAATTTGATGGATTAGAAGACAGAACTGTGGATAATTATCTACGTTTTTAGTTCTGAATAATCATCATTGTTATCTACAAAATATTTTAAAATAAATACAAAGTGCTATGGCCATAAAGTTGTTATAAAGAAAATTGAATCTAGGAGCCACATCAGAAAAATTGCCAACTTGTCTCACTTCATATTTCAACGATCACATTCAGCAAACAGCACTATCTTTATGAAGCTTTTCCTAATCCTTCTACTGTTATGTCATCATCATTCCATATCCTTGCAGTTAATCAAGAAATAGAAGCAGAAACTGTCTACTGGTATGCATTCATTTAATGTCCAACATTACTACCTGAGCTTCACTTCCTAGTGTCACTTTGCTAAGTGTAGTCCTAAATTTAAAATCTACTCCTATGTAAATTTAGCCCTTTCTTCATATACATGATCTGATTATTAACTTTTGGAAATTAATTCATTTGTCATTTTAATTCTAGTACTGGTACTTTTACTTACACCGATTCCACCATTTTAAGATTTTTTTTTTCATATTTGTCTTTTAAAATGAAGCTCAGATCTTCAAAATGAATTAACTATCCGCAGAGAAAATAATGGGTTCTTTTTGTTTCTAACATTGAGAAATCTACCTATAATTTACCTGCAATCTTATAATCAATTTTTCATTTACAAGTTTCAAAAATGTGGCGTTTAAGTCTGATCATTCCCATGGGTGGGATGCGTGCTGTTTCTAATTTTCATTTTTTTAATTAATTAGAAATACAGCAGAAAAGATTTTGTTTTTGTTTTTTTGCTTCTGAACAAAACTGCGTAAGAGCCCCAATGTTTTAACAAAGAAAAGACAATGGAAATTTCTAAATTAACGTAAGGTCAACATGAGAAATAATTACAAATGTTTATTTGCACAGAGAAGTTTTTATTTTCTGAAAACTTACAAATATTGTTCAAAAATATTTCCCTGCATCACAAGCAAATAAAAGCATAAATATAAACTTTTTCACATACTGGTTCCAAATATGACCAAATAACCAAATCATCCTTTTTAAGAATGAACCTGACAAATCAGGTTTACTCTGTATTTCACAGATTAAATTAGCAAAGAAAAACTAATATCTTCACAACATGTTATATATTAATAGGCCTAAACAAATCAGGCTTAACGGATTTTAAAAATTAATTCCGTGGTATTTTACCATGTTCAAATTACATTCTAACAGAGAAAGTAGGCAAGCCTTCCAGGATATAGATGAGGAAGCTGAGTTCCTGAAATGAAGTAACCCAAATTCCTACAGTCATAATGGAAACCAGTGACATAAATTCGATCATATAGTAGACCATCAAATTTCTATAAATTCAATACGGTAGCAAATATGCTACTAGCATAAGTTTCACCAATTTAAATATCTGAGATGCACATTTTACAGAAAAAAAATTTCAGTAAAAAAGATTTCAAAGACGAACTTCTTGATATCCAACTTAGAACTCTACACAAATACAAGCCATATCTGAAACATCAACACAATAGAGGTAAACACGCAATACATTTGTACATTTATGAATGAAACAGGACTGGTTAAAATACATCTGTTGTGAAAATTCGATGTTTTCAAACTAATCATACATTTTATTATGAGCCAAATAAAAAGAAAGGTCATTGTGAACAGAAAAGTCTATTGAGGAATAGCTATGTATGACATTAATTGGAATGAAGGTAATATATTCTATTTCCAAATGGTGTCAGAAAGAAAAAAGACCCTGAAGCACATTTCTACCTCAACATTCATACTAGATGCATTTCTACCTTCATTTGTTAAATGAAGAACAAATCTAACAAAAAAACTTTTTTGTGGTTTAATTTTTATTCTGAATATATGCAATTTGCAGAAAATTTAGAAAAGTATAAAGAAATGTCCCACAATTATACCACCAAAGACAACTGTCAACAGTTTATTATTTCCTTCCAGTCTTCTTAAGACTTCTTACAGAGTAAAAACAATCTTGTAACTGAACATTACAACACGTGGAAATCCCCATTATTAAAAATTCTAAAGGTGTTTTGAAACACTTCTTTTGAAATCAGACTTCTTTTCAGGTTATATGAGGGAATATCAACAGACCTTAAAGAATATCTGTTAGGCTGGGAAGACTGGCTTAAAAGGAATTCCACCACAGCTTGCATTAGGGTCCTTTGGGCAAAAAACTTAATTTTTAAAAATTAGGGAATTCAAATCTCAAATAATTCCTGAGTTTTCAGATGATGTATACATTAGCTCTTAATTTAACAATTTAGTAAGACCAATGATAATCATTTACAGCTACTTTAAGCTTTTCCCTTTGCAAAATTTCCGCATACTATCATTTCATTTATATTAAGCTATGAGACAGGTATGCATTCTCATATTAATGACGTAGAAAACTCATATTAATGATGTAGAAAACTGAGGTACAAACAGATTAAATATTAAATGATTTAACAAAATTTACCCAAGCAATTTAGAACAGAACCAAAAAAGAAATAAGGCATTTTAATTACCAGAATCATTTCTATTTGTGTTGATGTTTATCTAAGTTGACACTGTGAAAGAGAAATGTATTTGTTAAAATGTTCTGGTAAAAAAAAATTATATTAAACCTTAAAAAAATGAAGTAATGTTGCATGTGTGATTAGACTGGCCTTTTCTAAAAACAAGGCAATCCCTCATTTGGAAGGGAGACATGTAACTGATCCTATACTGTTCCAAGACTTTTTTAAGTAACATGATACAAACACTACCAGATCTAGAAACAAGCAAAACAGTACTCGGCCAATGGGAGTAATATGCCTTCCTGCATCAAGACACTTTATATTCTTTGTGTCTCAATTTCCTTACCTTTGAACTGGGTAACAATAACTAGCTCAGCTGACTGTAGTGAAGATTCAAAGAGGTAATAAACACAAACCACTTAGTCTAGACGTGCCCGCCACAAAGTAAGCCCTAAGTGCTGGCGATACAGGTAAGCCTGCTTTTCCCACTACCAGGAGTGAAATACATACATAAGTTCTGAAACTACAATGAAGAGAAGGATTTCACACTTTAATATATTAATTGCTGATGATGTTCAACAATTTAAGAAGATCTAACTAAAATCTAAATGCTAAGCATCTAAATTTTCCGTTACTCTATCGAGAAATGTGGCTAGATCTAAGGGGTCAGTGTACCAAATACGTTGTTTCCTTATAGTTAGAGAGATTATATTTCCACATGACTGTCAAAGTTCAGCTTCTTAATGACAGGCCATGATTCCATACTTTACTGAAAACCATGACAGCACCATACAGCTGGGCTTGGTTAGGCAAGGTGGCTCACACCTGTAATCCCAGCAGTTTGGGAGGCTGAGACAGGAGGATCACCTGAGGTCGGGAGTTCAAGATCAGCCTGGCCAACACGGTGAAACCCCCGTCTCTACTAAAAATACAAAAATTAGCTGGGCATGGTGGCAGGTGCCTGTAATCCCAGCTACTTGGGAGGCTGAGGCAGGAGAATCGCTTGAACCCAGGAGGCGGAGGTTGCAGTGAGCTGAGATCGTGCCACTACACTCCAGCCTGGACAACAGAGCGAGACTCCGCCTCACCGAAAAACAAACAAACAAACACACAAAACAACCCACACCAACAAAAAACTGGGTTTAAAGGTAGAGAAAAATTTTGGTTTTTTTTTTAAAAAAAACCCTCTTTTTAGCAATATGTAATAATCCAATCCTTATCCTTCCCACGACAATAAAATAGAAAATGCAATGGAAAAGTCTGTT
>CAUYLG010042483.1:0-15696 GCA_963573385.1 Cacajao melanocephalus
GGAGGTTGCAGAGGAAAATAAAAACTCCTATACAATGTTGGTGGGAATGTAAATTAGGTCAACCATTGTGGAAAGCAGTGTGGTGATTTCTCAAAGACCTAAAAACAGAACTGTTATTTCACCCAGCAATCCTACTACTGGTTATATACCCAAATAAAAAATAAATTGTTCTTCCAAAAAGCCTCATGCATTTGTATGTTCATTGCAGTATCATTCACAATTGCAAAGACACAGAATCAACCTTGGTGCCCACTAACGGTAGAATGGATAAAGAAAATGTGGTGCATATACATCATGGGATATTTTGCAGCCATAAAAATGAAGGAGATCATGTCCTTTGCAGCAACATGGATGGAGCTGGAGGCCATTATCTTAAGCTAATTAACGCAGGAACAGAAAATAAAATACCACATGTTCCTACCTATAAGTGGAAGCTAAACAATGTGTACCCATGGATATAGAAGTGGGAACAATAGAAACTGGGGACTACTAGAGAGGGAAAGGGGCACGAGGGTAAATGGTGCAAAACAAACTGTCTGATACTAAGCTCAGTACCTGGGTGGCAGAATTAATTGTACCCCAAATCTCATATCACACAATATACTTATGTAACAAACCTGCTCATATACTCCTTGAATCTAAAATAAAAGTTGAAATTAAAAAACAAAATTTAAAAAGTGCACCTACTGTACTTCCTTGTGAGAACAAAATAAGATGATGTGGGTAAGGCCTCCAGTGCCTGGTTAGTACAAAGTTATAAGAAAACCAGCTTCTAGGGAAGGCTTCTTCAATCAGGACACTTAGTTAGCTATCTAGTGTTTAAGAAAAGAAATATAAAGAACATAAAAATTTCAAAACAAAGATTTGGCAATTTTGTTGCGGTCTGGAAGGTGTTGCTATTTTTATTTTAATAAGGATTAAAAGGCAGGTTAGGAATCAATAAAATATAGCTTGAAATAATTAGTTTAGCGAAGTAGATTCAATGTTGACCTAAAATCCAAGGCATCACCATGAAGTAATGTGACAGAAGTAAAAAAATACATTGAGGGCCCGGCACGGTGGCTCAAGCCTATAATCCCAGTGCTTTGGAAGGCCAAGGCGGGCAGATCACGAGGTCAAGAGATTGAGACCTTCCTGGCCAACATGGTGAAACCCTGTCTCCACTAAAAATACAAAAATTAGCTGGGTGTGGTGACACATGCCTGTAATCTCAGCTACTGGGGAGGCTGAGGCAGGAGAATTGGCTGAACCCATGAGACAGAGGTTGCAGTGAGCCAAGATCGCACCACTGCACTCCAGCCTGGTGACAGAGCAAGACTCTGTCTCATAAAAAATGAAAAATACATTGAGCACCTAACTTGACTTTGAGGTCTACAACGTTCCAAGCAATGAATATTGCTTTAGAAAACAATATTAATACCAAATTTAAATTTATTATCCTTGTTAAATACTTCAGAACTTTTTTCATAGGAACCACCAGTCCTAAGGTCCAGAAGGTCTTCAAGTATAATCTTCATATCTTGAAGGCAAACTTACATTTTTTGAGAAAAAAAAATACCCTAATTTATTAGATTTGGTATCAAATCTAGAAAATTAGGTGAATTATCTATAAAACACATTTTAAGTGAGATTTAAAAAAATTGATTCTATAATTTAAATTGACGGATATGAGAGAGACACAGATGTATTCAACCTGGAGCCAGTTAGGCTGCTTGAAAGGGGAAGCGATGTATACGCTGCTAAGGGTATAGCTACAGTAATGATTGGTTGGGTCAGTGACACTGCTGGTGTTTTATTCAACCATTTGGATTGAAGGTCTTTTTCTCATTTAATTTATCAATATTGGTGGGAAGCAGGTGAATAACCTCCAGTGGGGAGCAGAGCCTGAAGCAGTGACTCCAAACTCAGGCCAGTCTGGAGTTTGAAAAGGGAGGAACATGGAGCGCCCCTTGGTGCTTCCTGGGCAGCCTGTTCTCCCCTGCAGGTGTCTTTCAGCTACTCAGACAGCTCGTGAACCAGTGTAGATTCTGAGAAGCTACAGAGAGCACTGGAAAGCAGGAGACCCACATGCAGATGTGGTTGGAGGGTTCTGTCCTTTCTGAGGTTGTACTTCTGGTGCCTAGGGCAGTTTCTGGACAGTGTTTTCATTTGGGCATGCACACCATCACTGGAGTTGATGCAGGACAGGTGAGCCCCAAAGTGGGGCTTAGCCCACTAGGGTTCCTTGCTTTGCCATGGAAAGAATTCAAGGGCAAGCCAGATGTAGAAGAAAACAGCTTTATTAAAGTGGCAGTTTTACAGCTCCAGCTGTGTCACAGCTCTGGGATTACTCTTGCAAAGCAGGGCTACTCTGTAGGCAGGAGAGTAGCAGCTTAGGGAAGTTTTGCACAGTCACATTTAAACCCACTTCTAATAACATGCAGATTAAGAGATCTTTTATGCAGAAATTTCACTGCAATAGAAAGAGGCAGTAACTTGTGGATGTTGCCATGGCAATGGTAAACTGACATGGCACACTGGTGGGTATATGTGATGAAAAGCTGTTTCTGACCCCGCCCTGTTTTTGCTGGTCTTCAATCTGGTCGGATGTCTGAGCCCCACAATCTACCTCAGAGTCAGACTGTAATTGACATATGAAGAAGATCTGTGAAGGTCGGACTTAGAGCAAGACCCTTTGGGGTGTCTCCCGGAGAAAAAGTTATGAATTTGAGTTTATTTCAGGCAGAATCTTAAACTGATTCCACATGAGATTGTCCTGCTATTAAAAATGAAGGGCTTGAAGATGGAAGTTTTTCTACACCAAGAGAGTGGGAAGCATGTTGAGTTTCAAGAGTTAGATTTGTGAAATTTCTCAGAATCAAAATGAAGTTGCTGATGTTAAGAAAACCTTGACAATTAGAGCCAGGGAAGGCCGTGAAGCAGGGATCCCATGCTGTAAGCCTGATAACAAAAGCCATCACTAAAGACTGCAAAAACCACCACCTTGCACAAAGGCCATCACAACCTTACACAAAGAAGTATTTCTGCAAGCAAATCTGCCCAGTAACTGCCTGCTCAACCTCAGACTGATATTACTCTTATTATTAACCTTTGTAGCCTCAGATAATTATTTCAAAACAATTGCGTATCCTCTTTATTTTTTCCTTTAAAACCTTTTTCATCCCTTGCCTCCATAAATACGCATAGTTTTACTATGACATGTGTATTCCTATTGCAATGCTGTATCACCAAATAAACATCTTTTCTTTTAGAAAAAAACAAACAAAACAAGCCCAAAGTGGTTTTGACCATCTTACAATCCCACTAGCAGTATATGAGACTGTGTGTCCGGTGTACAACAGATTAATTCATATGCTTTCCAATGCACAGTGCCTTGGTCTTTTTGTTTTTTAGCTATTTTAATAGATGTTTAATAGTTTCTCAGTGTGATTTTAATTTGTATTTATCTGAGGATTAATAATGTCAAGCACCCTTTTTCTGTGATTATTTATCATCTGTATGTTTTCCTTGGTGAAATATGTGTACAAATCTTTTCCCTTTTTTATTTTCTTCTTGTTTACTACGGAGATTTAAAAGTTCTTTATATATTATAGTTATAAACATTTTATATATTTATCTTTCTAGACATTTCTGTCAGTCTGTGACTTATATTTTCATTCTATTGACAAATTATTTTGATAAAGTGCAATTTATCAGTTCTTTTATGAGTCATATTTCTGGTGTTTAATCTAAGAAATCTTTGTTCAAACAAGGGTCACAAAAAATGTTCTATATTTTTTCCTACAAGTCTTATTGTTTTAGGCTTCACACTTAAGTCTGTGACACATTTCTAACTAATTTTTATGTATGTGGTACATAGATCCAAATTAGTATTTTGCAACTGGATATCCAATTGTTCTAGCACTATATATAGGAAATATTACCTACTTCCACTGAATTAGATAGCATTTTGCATATCTAAAAAGATCAGACGTCCATATTTGACATATAGGACTATTTCTTGACTTTCTATCCAGGTTCATAGATATGCTTGTCTATCTTGAGCCCTATTCTGCACTGTCTAAATTATTTTAACTTTTTCATAAGTCTTGAAACCCACTTTTTTAGTTGTTGTTTTTGTTGAGATGGGGTCTTGCTTTGTTGCTCAGGCTAGTCTTTAACTCCTGGCTTCAAGTAATCCTCCAATCTTAGCATCTCAAAGTGCTGGGGTTATAAGTGTGAGCCACTGCTCTTGGCCAGTGGTTTCTATGGAGTTTATATTGCTCATCTTCAAGTTATCACTATCTTCCTTCAAATGATCTTATATTACTTTATTTATAGAATGAGAAACCTAAATTTATGTTCTTCTGGATATCTATGCTATTTTTGCCACATATTTTACTTATATATCTATTATGAAACCAATAAATATATTGTTATTAATTTTTGTTTAAGTAGTCAACTATCTTTAAATATTTACCTAAGAAGAGGGTAATCTTATTACCCATGTAGTTACCATTTCTGATGTCTTTACTTATTTTTATAAATATACAATTACACAATGTCATTTATTTCTATCGGAAAGACATTTGATCAATTCTAACTTTTGCATATGTGATAACTTAATTCACCCCCCTCCCACTTTTTTGTCTGAGACGGAATCTCGCTCTGTCGCCAGGCTGGAGGGCAGTGGAAGGATTAGTAGAGATGGGATTTCACCATGTTGGCTGGGATGGCCTCCACCTCTTGACCTCTTGATCCACCTGCCTTGGCCTCCCGAATAGCTGGGATTACAGGCATGAACCACTGAGCCCAGCCTGTTTTTGAACATTTTTCCTGGGGATAGATTTCTAGGTAGACAAGTTTTTGTTTTTCCCTTTTTACAAACTTGAAAAATGTTGCTACATTGTCTCTTCACTTGGGTTTTTTTTTTTTTTTTGAGAAATTTAATCAGTTTTCTCTTTATCTTTGCTCTTTTGTATGTAATGTCATTCAATTTCTTTTTTCACTGATCTTGAGCAATTAGATGGCAATTATGTACTGATGTAGCTTTATAGTTATTGAGTTTTGTTGAGGTTTTTGGAACTAAAGAGATATACCATTAAATTTGTAAATTTTTCAGTTATAATTTTTCAGTTATTTTTTGTCCCTTTCCTTCTCTATTTTTGAGAATCTAACTGCACATATTTTACACTGCTTGAAATGTCCTCTAAACTCTTTATGATTTTTCTTTTCTTAAAAAAATATTTTTTCTGTTTGAATGTGAACTCTTAAATTTCTATGTGTTCTTATTTACAAATCTTTTCTTCTGCAATGTCAAATTTTATGTCATTTTCGTCACAGTATTTTTCACTTCATTCATTGTAATATTCATCTCCAAAACTTTGATTTGGGTCCTTTTTGTATTGCCCATGTTTCTCCTTAACATTGAAATGTGTAAGAAATACATGTAGTAATTGTTTCAATGTCTTTGTTTGCTAATTCTACCAACTGTGGTTCTGAGTCACTGTTCATTAATTGTATTTTTCTCCTTATTATGATTCCTATTTTTCTGTCTCTATAAATATCTAGTATTCTTTCATTCAAATGCCAGTCATAGTAAATTTTCCCTTGGTAGATGATTGCTTTTCTATAAATATTATTGTGATTTCTCCTGAGATACAGAAAAGTTACAAATATGTATATACATATATTCTCTGTGTGTGTGTGTGTGTGTGTCTTTTTAAGTGTTGTTAAGCAGGGCCAGAGAAGCATTTATTTATCTATAATTATTATCTGCTACTGGGATAAGTCTATTTCATGTACCTTGTTTACCTATAAACATCTTTGTACCTTTATATTTATAGTGCATATATTTTACAGAGAGAAATTGTGGCACCTTACTTTTCATAATGGCTAAAAATCTCTACTTTTTCATTGAAAGGTTTATTATGCTCACACCTAGTGTAATTATTGATATGTTTTGATTTAGTCTTTTGGTATTTGTTATTTCTCCTACTTAAGTTTTGTTTTAATCAAACATACTCCAATATTTATTTTTATCTTCTTTATCGTATTTTTAGCATTGTTGTTACATTTAAATTCCTTTTTTGGGTTGTTTTAAGAATTAAAATATATCTTTCTAACTTATAGTCTACTAACAAGTAACATTATATCACTTTACATAAAATGTTCTAAAAAGAAAACAAACGACATAATGTAGTTATATTTAACCTCCATATTTTGGTTTATTTTTCTTACATGCTTTACTTTTACATGTACTATAAGTCTCATGTTAATATTACCTTTATAATTAAAAAAAAAATCAATACTAAGTCTCTCGTTGTCACCCAGGCTGAGTATAATGGTACACTGTAACCTCAAACTCTTTGCCCACAGAAATCCTCCTGCCTCAGCCTCCTGAGTAGCTGAGACTGCATGCACACACCACAACTGGTTAATTTTTAATTTTTTTTTTTTTAATAAAGATGAGGTCACACTCTGTTGTCCAGACTCTCAAATTCCTGGCCTCAAATGATCCTCCCACCTTGGCCTTCCAACAGACTTGGATTACAGGTATCAATTACCATGCTGGGACTCATATCTTTTCTTTATCAAAGTTTTTTTTTTTTTTTTTTTTTTTTTTTTGAGACGGAGTTTTGCTCTTGTTACCCAGCCTGGAGTGCAATGGTGCGATCTCGGCTCACTGCAACCTCCACCTCCTGAGTTCAAGCAATTCTCCTGCCTCAGTCTCCCGAGTAGCTGGGACTACAGGTGCATGCCACCATGCCCAGCTAATTTTTGTATTTTTAGTAGAGACGGGGTTTCCGCATGTTGACCAGGATGGTCTCAATCTCTTGACCTCGTGATCTACCCTCCTCGGCCTCCCAAAGTGCTGGGATTATAGGCGTGAGCCACTGTGCCCAGCCACCAAAGTTTTAAAAAATCATTTTCAGTACTTCTTGTTGATTCTGATGTTACACATTTCCCTTTATCCTTCACTTCCTATAACATATTATCTAGTGCCAATATGATGGCAACAAATTCTTTCTTCTTTCATTTATGTGAAAATGTCCTCATACATATTTCTCAATTTTTAAGATATGCTACTTGGCTACACACTTCTAGATTGATTTTTTTCCCTTAAAAAAGGTAAATATATTATTCATGTTTGCTTTCTGCCTAGCGTTGTTTCTTGCAATAGGTGATCTTCGTTTTCATTGTTTCTCCATATTTATTTTTTTTAACTTTTATTTTAGTTTCAGGAGTACATGTGCAAGTTTGTTGTATAGACAAATTACATGTTGTAGGGGTTTGGTGTAGATATTATTTTGTTACCCAGGTAATAAGCATGGTACCCAATAGGTAAGTTTTCTATCCTCACCCTCCTCTCACCCTCCACCTTCAAGTGGGGCTCAGTATGCATTGTTCCGTTCTTTGTGTCTGTTTGTACTCAATGTTTAGCTCTCACTTATTTTATTTATTTATTTTTGGACAGGAAGTAAATTTATTGGTTCATATTACGAGGGGGCAGCACAGTGGAAGCCCTCATGAGTGCAGGGCCCGCCACTTGTCCAGAGGGCCATGATTGGGGATGTACTTAACCCCACAGCCATCTGGGATGAGCCGCTTCTCAGCCACCATGTCTTCAGATTCATCGTCATTGAACTTGGTGAAGCCCCACTTCTTTGAGATGTGGATCTTCTGGCGGCCAGGGAACTTGAACTTGGCTCTGCATAGGGCCTCATTTACATGCTCCTTGTTCTGCAGCTTGGTGCGGATGGACATGATCACTTGGCCAGTGTGAACCCTGGCCACAGTGCCCTGGGGCTTTACAAAGGCACCTCGCATGCCTGTTTGGAGCCTGTCAGCTCCAGTACAGGACAACATCTTGTTGATGTGGATGACGTGGAAGGGTTGGAGCCGCACTTGGATATGAAAGCCATCTTTGCCACAACTTTTTACCATGTACTTATTGGCACAAATTCGGGCAGCCTCCAGGGCTTCAGAGGAGAGCTGCTCATATTCATCTGATACCACGTGGCCACAGAGTGGAAACTCATCCACTTTTGCCTTCTTCCACCCCAGGTCAAAGATGTGAATCTTGGCATCAGGGACCTCTCGGCAGAAGCGAAACTGTGTATGGCTTGTTCTTACAATATTGGTAACAACGGGCGGGGTGGCAGCCCATAGCGACACCAGGATCTTCAGTGGCGTGCCGAAGGAAAAGACAGCTCTCACTTGTAAGTGAGAACACGTGTTACTTGGTTTTCTGTTCCTTTGTTAGTTTGCTTAGGATAATGGTTTCCAGCTCTATTGATATTGCCACAAAGGACATCATCGCCTTCTTTTTTTGGCTGTGCAGTATTCCATAGTGTATATGTACCATATTTTCCTTATCCAGTCTACTGTTGGAGGGCACCTAGGTTGATTCCATGTCTTTGCTATTGTAAATAGTGCTGCAAAGAACATCATATGCGTCTTTACGGAAGAATTATTTATATTCATTTTGGTATATATCCAACAATGTAATTGCTAGGTTAAAGTGTAATTCCACTTTAATTTCTTTGAGAAATCTTCAAACTGTTTTCCACAGTGGCTGAACTAATTTACATTCTCATCAGAAGTGTGTAAGTGTTCCCATTTCTCTGCCACCTCTCCAGCTGTTATTTTCTTAGTTTTTAATAGTAGCCATTCTGGCTGGTGTGAGATGACATCTCACTGTGGTTTTCATTTGCATTTCTCTAATTATTAGCAAATGTTGAGCATTTTTCATATGCTTGTTGGCTGTGGGTACATATTTTGAAAAGTCTCTGTTCGCATCCTTTGCCCACTTTTTAATGGGATTATTTGTTTTTTGCTTATTAATTTAAGTTCCTTACAGTTTCTAGATGTTAGACCTTTTTCAGATGCATAGTTTGCAAATACTTTCTTCCATTCTGCAGGTTGTTTCTTTACTCTGCTGATGGTGATTTTTGCTGTGCAGAAGCTCTTTAGTTTAATTAGATCCAATCTGTCAATTTTGGGTTTTGCTGCCATTGCTTTTGGTGTCTTTGTTATGAAATATTTGCCCATTGCTATGTCCACAATGGTATTTTTTAGGTTATCTTCCATAGTTTCTATAGTTTTAGGTTTTATCTCTAATTATGTGATTGATCTGGAATTAATTTTTGTATATGATGAAAAGTAGGGGTCTAGGTTCAATCTTCTACATATTGCCAGCCAGTTATCCCAGTACCATTTATTGAATACAGAATCCTTTCCTTGTTGCTCGTTTTTGTCAGCTTTGTTGAAGATCAGCTAGTTATAAGTGTGTGGCCTCTCTATTGTGTTCCATCAATATATGTGTTTGTTTTTGTACCAGTACCATACTGTTTTAGTTAATGTAGCCTTTTAGTATAATTTGAAGCCAGGTAATGAGATGCCTTCAGCTTTGTTCATTTTTCTCTGGATTGCTTTGGCTATTCAAACTATTTTATTAATCCGTATGTGTTTTAGAGTAGTTTTTTTTTCTTCTAGTTCTGTGAAAAATGTCCTTGGCAGTTTGATAGAAATAGTATTGAATCTTTAAATTGCTTAAGGCAGTATGGCCATTTTAATTATGTTAATTCTTCCTATCTATGAGCATGGAACGTTTTTCCATTTGTTTGTGTTATCTCTGATTTATTTGAACAGTGTTTTGTAATTTTCATGGAACAGCTCTTTTGTCTCCCTAATTATCTGTGTTCCCAGGTATTTTGTTCTTTTGTGGCTATTGTGAATGGAATTGTGTTCTTGATTTGTTTCTCATCTTGGATGTTGTTTGTGTATAGAAATGCTACTGATTTTTGCATATTGATTTTGTATGCTGGAACTTTGTTGAGTTGCTTATCAGATCTAAGAGCTTTTGGACAGGAACAACGGGGTTTTCTAAGGATAAAATCATATTTTCTACAAACAGTGATAGTTTGACTTCAGTTTGACTTCCTCTCTTCCTGTTTGGATGCCCTTTGTTTCTGTCTATTGCTGACTGTTCTGTCTAGGACTTCCAGTACTATGTTGAATGGGGTGGTGAGAGTGGGCTTCTTTGTCTTGTCCCAGTTCTCAGGGATAATGCTTCTAGCTTTAATGTTGGCTGTGGGTTTGTCACAGATGCCACTTATTATTTTAAAGTATGTTCCTTCATTGCCTAGTTTGTTGTGTTTCTCTACATTTAAATTACTTTCCCCCCATTTTGGTTTCCTTTTAACCTTTAATTTTACGCTTTCTTTTCAGCAGTCAGTGATTGAGTGTGGTTTCTGTTTTATTTCCCATCTTTGGGGTTTCCTATGTATCTTAGATTTGTAAACTGATGCTTTTGGAAAATTTTCACCCATTGTTTCTTCATTATTTTCTTCTCTACCTTCTCCCTTTTATATAGTATAACTCTAATTACACATACTACTTGGTGTTGTCTGGATCTTTAGTAATGGTATACTTACTTTTTTCAATATATTTTTCTCCCTATGTTCTTTACTTGGGTAAATTCTATTGATATGTCTTTATGTTTATCGATTTTTTATTCTGTAATATGTAATCTGTAATTAAACTTATCAGAAAATTATATTTTAAATGTATTATGGTTTACTTTTAGAATTCCCACTTGAGTTTTTGTAATACGTTCTATTTCTCTATTGATAGTCCACATGTGTTTACTTGTTCTTTCCATCTTTTCCTTTAAATTCTCAAGTACACTGGGGAACTGCTTAGTGGAGCTGTGAGAAGAGACACACCATCCTCCAGACCCCAGAATGGTAGATCCATTGACAACTTGCACCATGTGTCTGGAAAAGCCACAGACACTCAACTAGCTGTGAAAGCAGTGGGATGGGAGTTGTATCTTGCAAAGCCACAGGGGCAGAGCTGCCTAAGGCCATGAGAGCCTACCTCTTGCTTCAGTATTACCTGGATGTGAGACATGGAGTCAAAGGAGATTATTTTGGAGCTTTAAGTTTTAATGACTGCCCCTTTGTGTTTTGGACTAGCAGGAGGCCTGTAGCCCTTTCTTTTTGGCCAATTTCTCCCATTTGGAATGGAAATATTTACCCAATGCCTGTACCCTCATTATAGGAAGTAACTAATTTGCTTTTGATTTTATAGGCTCATAGGCAGAAGGGACTTGCCTTGTCTCAGATGAGAGTTTGGACTGTAGACTTTTGAGCTAATGATTAAATGATTTAAGACTTTGGAGGACTGTTAGGAAGGTATAATTGGTTTTGAAATGTGAAAGGACATGAGATTTGGGAAGGGCCAGGGTCAGAATGATATGATTAGGCTTTGTGTCCCCACCCAAACCTCATAGTGAATTGTAATCCCCAGGTGTTAAGAGAGAAACCTGGTAGGAAGTGATTGGGTTATGGGGATGGTTTTCCCCATGCTATTCTCATGATAGTGAGTGAATTCTCACAAAATCTGATGGTTGTATAAATGGTGGTTTTCCCTATGCTCTCACACTTTATCTTCTGCCACTTTGCAATATGTACCTGCTTCCCATTCAGCCATGACTGTAAGCTTCCTGAGGCCTCCCAGCCGTGGAAAACTGTGAGTCAATTAAATCTCTTCCTTACAAATTACCAGTTTGGGGTATTTCTTTATAGCAATGTGAAATTATTCAGTCTTGGGTATTTCTTTGTAACAGTGTGAAAAAAAACTAATATACTCTTCATAAAATTTATATATTTTTTTCTGATTATTAAATCAATATATTCTTATTATATAAGTTTTCAAAGTGCAAAAGAGCAAGAAAAATACTGATAATCACAGCATTTACAGAATACTAATTGCTTATTCTTGATAATTGTTCTGTGCTTATGTAAGATGTTAACATCACAGTCTGATGAATGATTTAAGAGAACTCTAAACTATTTTGTAGATTTCCTTTAAGATTAAAGTTAGTTTAAAAGTGAAAGTTTAAAAATCAACACAATGTTTTTTATAGACTTTTAAATATTTGAGACTATATTATATATCTAATTTTATATCTTGATTTTTTTAAAACAATATACCATTAGCATTTACTCAAGTCAACAAACTCATAATAAGCATTTTGTTTAATGGTGTCATAACATTCCAATTAAAAAATACATCACAATTTTCTGCACTATTACCCTACTCTTGAACTATTGGGCTATTTCTATTTGTGCTATAAACATTTTTACAATAGACAAAATTATTGATAATTATTTGCCTTAATTTTGGATTATGCTCTGTTGTTGGAGATCAGGGTCAAGTGTATAAACATTTAAAAGAATAGGATCAGGAATGCATACCCCACCTTCCTGAATGTCTACCAGGACTCAGAGAGGAGAAAGACAGAAGGGTCCACTGAGTGACACCTGGATAGTAGGAAATTAGATTAGTTACATATTTGGGTTCCCATATGAGTAACTATAGGGTCTGATAAAATATTTAGGTGTTTGGTAGTCTCATATTGGTTTCTAGGAAAAATTGGTTGTAATTAATGAATAAAGTAGGTAATATATCCATGTTGTTGTCAAATGCCTTGGAACCAGGTTCTTTAAGCTCATATTTTGGGGTGAGGTGGATTATAGGAATATAAGTAGATTTGCAGGAAGGAAAATAGCAAAACATAAGTGCTGCAGAGCTGCAGGGGTGCATTTGTTAGACTTCCCCAGAAAAACAGAACCAATAGTACATGTGGTATGTATATACAGAGAGAGAGAGAGAGAGAGAGAGAGAGAGAGAAAGAGGGAGAGATGTATCATGGGAACTGACTTACATGATTGTGGAGGCCTAGATGTACCACCATCTACCATCTTTAAGCTGGAGAGCCTGGAAAGCTGATGATATAATTCAGTTCAAATCCAAAAGTCTAGAACCAGGAAAGTCAACGATGTAATTCTCTGTCTATGTCAGAAGGCCTAAGAACTGGCAGGGGCGAGGGTGGAGGTTGGGCTGTTTGGTTTAAGTCCTGGAATCTGAAGCCCAGAGAAGGAGGAACTTGCATGTGTGAGGGCAGGAGAAGCTGGATGTAACAGTTCAAGAACAGAGAGACCGAATTAACTTTCTCCACTTTTTTGTTCTATTCAGGCCCTCGACTCGTTGATGCCCATTGATGAGGGCTGTTGTTTAGTCAGTCTGTTGATTCAAAAGCTAATGTTTACTGGAAACACCCACACAAACCCAGAAATAAGAAATATGTTTTTGCCAGCTCTACTGGTATAGCTTAGCCTGGTCACATCGACATGTAAAATTAACTATCACAAGGGCTAAAGCTAAAGAAAGAGCTCCTCACTATTCTGGAAGGAATGTGAATGACTTGTGTACTACAGAACTTAATGTTAGGCTTTGGCCCTCCTGAACTTATCTCAGAAGGAATGAATCCATAGAAACAAGGAGTAAATGCTCTCTCTGGGCTTCCATTCATGAACAATGATCACCTTGGTGGCCCCAGAACATTGTCCTCTTAGAGAATAATTTGTGGAAGACAATGACTTTATTATTTGAGTGTTAGGGATTGGCTGAGGCCATTGCAGGGATAGAGAAAATTTCATGGATGTATAATCCTAACACTATTAGGTTCAAGACATAAGGCAAGTGTGAGCCTGCACACTTGTGGGTAGGCTTATAACTATGGTGGAAATCACTTTTAAAGATTCTCAAACTCCACTATGACCTACTAAATCAGAATCTTCAGGACCAGATGAGAAAATCTCTGCTTTGATGGCATTCTAAAGATATCTAGAACACAAATTCAAATTTGAAAAGCACTAAGCTTTAAATCTGAAGGCAGCACTAAGGGCTCTCGACTGAAACCACCAGACTGCTAGGAAAGGATAACAGTAACAATAATAGCGGCAATGAACATAACCAAAGCTCAATTAAGAGAACAGAGATAAAAGGCTAAGACCCAGGCAGAACCTGGACTGATAAGGGAAAGAACTCTATGTAATCTTGGGCTAGAAGTGTAAAACGTGCTAACAGGGAAAAAAGTGCAGTTGCCTAAAAACCACTGAGTAATCATTAAATGTTTAGTTACAGACTGAACTGTTTTGACTAATTCAGTTATGAATCATTGGCCCTTATGATTCCTTCACTGAGTAGATAGAATTCATTAAGGACTTGTACTAAAATGTACTAGATAAGATGAAGGAATAAAACCTAAAGAATCTCAGAAGATTTGTTAATGCAGAATGTTCATTTTCCCCTCTCAAACTTTAATCCAGTTCTGGCCACAGAAGGAGCAGCAGACATGTGAGTCAATGAGCCATGTGCTGGCACTGTTCCATTTATCGCGGGCTATAAGACCATAATCACCATTCTGCAGCCTTCCCCATTGATTGGTTAACTGTCCACAACCCTGACTCCTACCATTAACCACACTGCTTGTTAAGCTGAACCCATTATTATGTAGATATATTTCCAAGTAGCAGCTTAAATACCAATTCAATCAATATTCCAATTAGGTAAAATATATCTATTATGTTTCAAATTCCCTGCTAGAGCCTGGTACAGTGTAAAAACAGTAAATGTTGGTTAAATTTGAGCATCCAAGAAAAATGTCATTTGAATAAATGAAAATGTGAGCATCAGTGATATATTTCCTTGATTGGGAGTTAAACATCAAGATGTTGAAAAAAAAAAAAAAAAGGGTTAGAGGGATTTACACAGGGGTGGGGCCATGCTGGTGTAATTGAAAAAAAAAAGCATTCTCTTAATTACTCAAATCCACAAACCACATACACATAGTTTGATTTAAATAAGATCAAGGAATTTGAAAATTGGATAAAGAGGTCCAGTTTACCTGCCCCAGGTCTGTAACACATTACACCTATTTTAAAAGTGACCACATAATTGGAAGTAAATCACTCCTCAACAATTGCATAGCATTTCACAGCTTTAAATAAAATATTGGTTGGCTGCTTGTTTGTTATTTTCATCTCTTATTCCTTCCTGTCTCCATTGTTAAGCACAATTATTGTAATAAAAGAGGTTTTTAATACCCATTTTTAGACTGCATTCTAGCCTGGGCAAAAGAACAAGAATCCCGTTCTCTCTCCCTCTTTCTCTTCCTCTTTCTTTCTCTCTTACATTCTTTTTTTTTTCTTTCTTTCACTTTTTCTTTCTTTCTTTTTTCTCTCTTTTTCTTTCTTTCAAAAAAAAAAGGTCAGGGCATGAGATTTATTGTTATTATTATAAATCTTGATTGCAGATAGGGAGTCAGTATTTAAAAAGTATTTTCAGTAATAATTGAAGAGAACTTCAACTTCCTAAAGTGGGAATGTAGAGAGATGGCACCAATCAGAACAGGCTGGAAGTAGTTACATTAGTTGTAGAAAGCAGCTTGACCTAGCACTTCTACTCCTGGGATTTATAAACAAAAGAAAATTTCAAACCGGTTAACGAGTACATTCCTTAGAGAGAATTTGTGGTGGCAGGTTGTTAAAGGTAGTCTGGGTGAAGAGGTAAAAAGTAGTAGATACACAGTGCAGAGCACCCCTGTCTTAGGGGAGGCTCTTAGATGTGAAATCTCTTGCAATGATTTATTCACTGACTTGTCGGGGACTGGCACGTCTGCCAGGAGGCTCCCGGCCTGAGGGAGGCCTCACCCCAACTCGAAGATGTTCACAACCTGGAGGAGAGAGTGCACGGAAGAAAAGACAGACAGACAGTGGGGTCTGGAGGACTACCCAGGCAAGGCCAGAACAGCGTGCCAGAATAGCGAGTTTATTGTGTGCATAAGCCTGATTATATACCTTT
>CAUYLG010042484.1:0-17502 GCA_963573385.1 Cacajao melanocephalus
GAAGTTCTCGTGTTGTGTTTTTCAGCTCCATCAATTCATTTATATTCTTCTCTAAGCTGTTTATTCTCATTAGCATTTCATCAAACCTTTTTTCAAGGTTCTTAGTTTCTTTGCATTGGGTTAGAACATGTTCTTTTAGCTCAGAGAAATTTGTTATTACCCACTTTCTGAAGCCTGTTTCTGTCAATTCTTCAGACTCGTTCTCTATCAAGCCTTCTTCCCTTGCTGGTGGGGAGTTGTGATCCCTTGGAGCAGGAGAGGCTTTCGGGTTTTGGATGTTTTCATCCTTTTTGCGCTGGTTTCTTCTCATCTTTGTGGATTTATTTACCTGTGGTTTTTGTAGTTGTTGAGTCTCTGAGTGGATGTCCTTTTTGTTAATGATGAGGTTATTTCCTTCTGTTTTTTAGTTTTCCTTCTAACAATCAGGCCCCTCTGATGTAGGACTGCTGGAGGTCCATTCCAGACCCTGCTTGCCTGGGGATCACCTGTGGCAGCTGCCCAACAGTAAGGGTTGCTGCCAGTTTCTTCTTCTGTTGTCTTTGTCCCAGAAGGATACCTGTCAGATGTCAGCCTGAGCTCTTCTTTATAAGGTGCCTCTTTGGATATATGGGGGTCAGGGAGCTGCTTGAGGAGACAGTCTGTCCCTTATAGGAGCTCAAGTGCTGAGCTGTGAGCTCCGTTGTTCCATTCAGAGTTGCTGGGCAGGTACATTTAAGTCTGCTGCAGCGGAACTCATAACCGCCTTTTTCCTCAGGTGCTCTGTCCTGGGAAGATGGGGCTTTATTTATAAGTTTCTGACGTGCTGCTGCCTTTTTTCAGAGATGCCCTGCCTAGTGAGGAGGTAGCCTAGTCACAGTCTGCCAGCAGAGGCGTTGCTGAGCTGCTGTGGGCTCTGCCCTGCTGCTGTGTGAACTTCCTTGCAGTTTTGTTTATAGAGGTATAGTTAGAACTGCCTCAGTAATGGCGGTCTTCCTCTGTAGTGGCAGACTGCCTCTGTAATGGTGGACTGCCTGGGTAATGGTGGATGGCCTGGGTAATGGCAGACTGTCTAGTTAATGGTAGACTGCCTCGTTAATGGTAGACTGCCTCGTTAATGGCAGACTGCCTTGGTAGTGGTGGACTACCTCGGTAATGGTGGACGACCTTCCCCCACAGAGCTGGACCTTCCGGGGCAGCTGTGCTTGCTGTGAAACTCTCAATCCAGAGCGTTTCAGATTGCTGGTCTTTGTGAGGATGGGACATGCCAAGCCAGATCACCTGGCTCCCTGTTTCAGTTCCCTTTTTTTCAGTTGAATGGGCAACTCTGTCTCCCAGGTGTTCCAGGTGCCAGTTGAAATGGCCACCCAGATTTGTCTGAGTTTTTGTGCAGAGACCCGCTGCACTGACTGAAACAGGTGTGCTGGAGACTCCTGGCACTTTTCCACCTGGGAATCTCCTGGTCTGTGGGCAGTAAAAACTCGTTTGAAAATGCGGTGATTACTCACCCTCTGTGTTCTGGCTGGGAACTGCACTCCAGAGCTGTTCCTATTCCGCCATCTTGGATCGTCTTTCCCAGTGACTGATTTTTTAAAATTGCTTTTGCATTGTACAAGCACCATGGTTAGTACAGCAAAAACAATTCCTTTTCAAGGTTATCAGGTGGTAAGGGGGATAAAAAGTAAAGTTGTATTCAGACATTAGAAAATCAAGATAGTTTTTCTTCTTAGAGATTTAATATTGTTGCCACTTGACCAGCTGGAACTACAAAAGAACCTTTAGCTAATAGTGAAGTTATGATAGTTACATATACTAGTCAAGAATCAGTGTTTCTAAGAAGTTGACAAAACCAGGGAGCTGACAAAAAGAAATTACCCTCTTCTGCCCTCTTCCCCTAAAAAAGAACCAGTGTTTCTCAGCAAGGAGAGTACTGTTAGCATTTGGTTAAGACAATTTATTTTGAAGGATTGTCCCTGCACATTGCATTTTCCATCCTGGTCCCTGGTCAAACCGTATGTCCTGTCATATCCCAGACATTATTCCAATCAAAAAGTCACCTGTATATTTTTAGATCCTCTTAGGAGGGAGTGGTAATTCAGCCACTGCTGATGCCTGAGGAGTGCAAAGCGGGGTTTTGAGGAGCTGGGGCTGAGACCCTGAAGGGTAGGCACCACTGGGCCTAAAAGGATTCCAGGGGTCTGGTTCTGGGAGTGTGGAAGGAAGAGTGTAGATTGCTGCTGCCAGTTGAATGCCAGTGGCATTCAGGCAACTGACAGGAACAGCGAACCAAATCGAGGGGTGGGGGTGAAGAAAGTCCTGCCAGGCGCGGTGGCTCACGCCTGTAATCCCAGCAGCTTGATAGGCTGAGGCAGGTAGATCATGAGATCAGGAGTTCAAGACCAGCCTGGCCAAGACGGTGAAATCCCGTCTGTACTAAAAATTAGCCGGGCGTGGCGGTGTTCACCTGTAATCTTTGCTGCATGGGAGGGTGAGGCAAATAAAGTCCCTTCTCCCCGCCTTTAGCTTTCTCTAGTTCCCCAGTTGGCAGCAGCTCTCCGGGAGCCAGCTGGTGAAGGACATATTGTCAGCAGCATCCCAACTCCAGCTCCAGAAAACAGAATCTATAGATAGAAGAGGGGGCTTTTTTTGTTTGTTGTTGTTGTTTTGGCTGAAAAGCAGTAGTGTAAAAAGGGACACAGTACTTTGTTTTTTAATCTCATTACTTTCCTGCTAGCTCCTTACCATGCAGTAACAAGTGGAATTTGGGCATTGTCAGTAGCAAACCTGCCACTTAATGGTTGTGTTAACTTGGGCAAGTTTCTTAACTTTGCACTTCACTTTTTCCTTGCAGAGTTATGAAGATGAAAAAGATTTTACAGAGTTTAGTAAAAAATAACTTCCAGTTTCCCATTTAACCTGCATGCTCATGGTATACCCAACAAAATGCTGCATTTTGGATTAGAAAACCTGGGTGTTAGTTTGTCGTATATACTAGTTACATGAAATTCAACAAGTCATTTGTCTCCCTGAACCCATCTTTTCTTTGTAAGTAGGAATGATTTTACTTACTGTAAGGATCACAGAAATGGGATAATGCATGTAAAACTGATTTGTAGGACTGGGCGCAGTGGCTCACACCTGTAATCCCAGCACTTTGGGAGGCCAGGGCGGGTGGATCTCGAGGTCAGGAGTTCGAGACCAGCGTGACCAACATGGTAGAACCCCATCTCTACTAAAAGTACAAAAATTAGCTGGGCATTGTGGTGCGTGCCTGTAATCCCAGCTACTCGGGAGGCTCAGGCAGGAGAATTGCTTGAATCTGGGAGGCAGAGGTTGCAGTGAGCCAAGATTGTGCCATTGCACTCCAGCTTGGGCAACAGAGCGAGACTCTGTCTCAAGAAAAAAAACAAAAAACAAAAAACTAATTTGTAAGTTATACAAGTGACGGTGGATGGGGTGCCAACTGGGTACCATTAAATACTATCACATACATGAGTTTCTCTTGATTTAATCTGCACAGAAGACCTAGATCATCTGTTTTATGCTAGACTCTGAACTCTTTGCTGTTTTTTTTTTCTCGTTCAATTTATCAGTATAGGTAGAGCAACCGTAATCTAAAAATCTGAAATCTGAAATGCTGTAAAACCTGAAGTTTTTTGAGTGTTGACATGCCACTCAAAGGAAACGCTCAGGGAGGTGTTTTGGATTTCACGATTTTGGATTTGAATTGCTGAATTGGTAAGTATAGATAGTCATATATTAAAATTTTTTTTTTTAAAAAATCCAAAATCCAAAACACTTCTGGTCCCAAGCATTTCTGATAAGGAGTACTCAGCCTGTACCCATAGTATACCTATGGGGTAACCAAACCCTCTCCCTTTCCAGAGAGTTCTGCAATAACTGTTTCACTTCACCTGTTTTGGTCATTTGTGTGTGTTCTAGAGGAGAAACAAGAGCAACACTTAGACCTCTTAAATTAAGTGACAGGCATTACAAATCTCTTCTAAGTACAGATATACCAAAGATTGCTGTTAGTACAGTCTAGTTGTAATTGTGAGATTTTTGTTGTTTAATACACTTATACAAACAAAAAAGCTTTGTAGAAACTGGATTAGGAAATTTGTAGTACAAAGTTGAATGGTGTTTTGAAAACAGATTATCTATTTGAAAAAATGTTTCATAAACCTAGAAGCATTTCTTTTGCATCTAATATTGAGGTCCTGGTGAAGGGTATAAAACACACAAATGCATCAGCTATATATAAGACTATATATTGTCTTGACTCTGGTCCTGGAAGAGTTTATACTTGTGTTGGGGAAACAATCTTGGCACAGAAGGAAAGAGAAGGTTTTGAGTAGAGGGACAGTTGAGCAGAAATAAAAAGGTTAAATGTGGGCTTGTTTTGATCACTAATTAATAATTTAGCATGGGTAGAGTCTGTTGGAAAGTAATTCCCGGGATGGTGATGAAATTTGGTACCCTCAAAGTGATGAAGACATGACAGTGGTGTGTTATACAGTGGAAATTGCCCATCCCTGTTTCTGGGCATCACTTAGCTGCAGGGTTAGTTCTCTTTGCTCCTGGCTCATGGGCATTATTGTCAGACTTTCTAAAAGACCCTGTTGTGAATGTCTTACCCATAGCAAGATCTGACAGCGTGGATGCCAAGGCAGGCATTTGGGTAAGATTTCTGTGTATTACCTCAGATACACTCGAACAACTCTTTAAGCAAGTTACTTTCTTCTGGGTTTTAGATTTGGGGGAGGTGGTTTTCTACACTGCTGTAAATAACTGCGAGTAGTGTTGCTCCGATTGTACAAGTGTGTCCAAGGATTGTGTAGAGATGGGGAGGAATGGATGAGTTGCTTGTTAAGGGAAAAGACAATATTCTTATGCTAATCCAGGCCCTGGATAAGGAGCAGAGCAGCCATGCGAACAATGGCCTTGGAGCCAGGAAGTCTGCAGTGAGTCTACTGCTTCTCAGAAAGCTTGTCAGACTCGGCGCCTGGAGCTGCTTGGGGGGAGGGACCCCTGGAAAGGGGAGTTTTCTCCTTGCTATTTTATGGAACTGGCTGCTGGCCAGCTTGTTGGAAATTCCCAAACCTCTCTACTAGAAAGTAAAAATCAAGGGTGGAGGGCGTAACAGGAAGAGGAAAGAATGACTTTAGTCTGTTTTTTCAGCTGACTTCAGCCTTTTCCTTTTTTTTTTTTTTTAATTCCAGTTGAACTATTGGTTCAGTTGTCTTGCTGTTTGAGGAGCTTTAAAACCTTTTACTTAAGAAAGAAATTATTTATATTTGAGTAATTCTGCCTTAGTGTCTCAATGTTATTTTCCTGAAGATGAGAAACATCACTCGTCTGTGTATATAGCAAGGGGAAGTAAATTTATTTAGATGCCTGTTTTCATCTAACTATTCAATACCTTTTAAATGCCAGCGTGATTTAAAAATTTTGATTATGCAGCATGTCAAATATCTGTATCTCCTGATAGTCTTGACATTGCAAGATTAGTTTTTTTTTGTTTTTTTTTTTTGTGATGGAATCTTGGTCTGTTGCCCAGTCTGGAGTGCAATGGCACAGTGTCTGCTCACTGCAGTCTCCACCTCCTGGGTTCAAGTGATTCTCCTGCCTCAGCCTCCTGAGAAGCTGGGACTACAGGCGCATGCCACCATGCTCAGCTAATTTTTGTATTTTTAGTGGAGACAGGGTTTCACCATGTTGGACAGGTTGGTCTCAAACTCCTGACCTCAGGTGATCTGCCTGCCTTGGCCTCCCAAAGTGCTGGGATTACAGACGTGAGCCACCATGCCTGGTCAAGATTAGATATTTTAAATTTAATATAAAAATTCTGATGAATCATTTAGGAATTTAAAAAATATATTTTATCGTTAGTTGTTATTTTAAGAATGATCGTGGTCAGGCACAGTCATCAATGTATGTGGTGTCTTTTCACTCTCTTGGAAGGCCATCTCACCCAGAGGCGAGGCTGAATACCACTGTGCTGTTAGCATAACAGATTTGAATGTTCAGCCCCAAATGTGTCCTTTAAACTTCAGAACCAAATGCCCATTAGACATTCCCTTTGGGTAATCTCAGGTCTCTAAATTTGAACCTTTGATCTCGTCTCTTCACTCCTGTCAAAATCACTTATTCCCATTTTAGTAACTGTTCATGCCACAAATGTAGGAATCTTCTTTGACACCTCGCTCTCCCTTATCCTACATTTAATCCATTGCTAAGTACCCCTGAGTTTTTGTTTGTTTTTTGAGACAAGGTCTCTCTCTGTTGCCTGGGCTGGAGTGCAGTGGCGTAATCAAAGCTTATGCAGCCTGAACTCCTGGGCTGAAGAGATCGTCCCACCTCAGCCTCCCTAGTATCTGGGACTACAGGCATGCACCACCATGCCCAGCTAATTTTTTTTAAGTTTATTGTAGAGATGAGGTCTTGCAGTGTTGCCCAGGCTAGTGTCGAATTCCTGACATCAAATGATTCTCCTGCCTCGGCCTCCCAAAGTGCTGAGATTGCAGGTTTGAGTCACACACCCAGCCAAAAATTATTTTTGAAGTATAGTATGAGTCCATCCACTATACCACTGCCACCCTGTTCTTTTTTTAATTCACCCATCTGCACACGGATGCTGCCCTAATCTTAACCACCATTGTCACTCTCTTGAATTTCCACAGTATTCTGCTCACTGGTCTGTTTGCTTCTGTTATCCCCTTCAGTCTATGACATAGAAATCAGATGATGCCCACTTAGGCTTAAATCCCAAGTCCTTTATATGCCCTTGCCTGATGTAGTCTTTGTCTTCTCTGCCTCTTCACCCTCATATCCTACCACACTGTCTCTTATTCTCAACATTTCAGACATTGTTCTCTCTTTACTTTTCTCTTCCTCAAGATCTTTGCCCAGGCTGTTTCCTGTGCTTAGAACTTCCCCTCTTTCTTTGCCTGGCTGACTATTTTTCACATCTCAGCTTAAAGGTCACTTCTTAGCATTGCTTCCTTTTCCTGTCCATCTAGATTAGAGGGGGGTCACTGTCCCTGTTCCTCCAGGACCTGGCACTTTTTTTTTTTTTTTTTTTTTGTGATGGTGTCTCGCTCTATTGTCCAGGCTAGAGTGCAGTCGTGCGATCTTGGCTCACTGCAACCTCTGCCTCCCGCGTTTAAGCAGTTCTCTGCCTCAGCCTACCGATTAGCTGGGATTACAGGTGCATGCCACCATGCCTGACCAAGAGATGGGGTTTCACTGTCTTGGCCAGGCTGGTCTTGAACTCCTGACCTCGTGATCCACCCACCTCAGCCTTCCAAAGTGTTGAGATTACAGGCATGAGACAGTCTGCCAACCTCGTCCTTTGCACTTACCACAAGTTAGTGATTGTGTATAATCTGTGTTGCTTGTTTGGTGTCTCGAATATCTTAATTGTTTTGTTTAATGACTGTGAACTCCACGAAGACTGGGTCTGTTTGGCTTTGAACAGTGTATTCTTGGTATCTAATATAGAATCATGCATGGCGTAGACACTTAATAAACATTTAGGGAATAAATTAATAATTCAATGGGAAGAACACTGTTTCCATAGGACTCCAACATTGGAAGGGATCACATAGATTATTTAGTCTAGGGCCCGGCTTGGTGGCTCACACCTGTAATCCCAACACTTTGGAGGCTGAGGCGGATGGATTGCTTCAGTCCAGGAGTTCGAGACCAACCTGGGTAACATGGCAAAACTCCATCTCTACAGAAAATACAAAAATTTTTGGTGACACTTGCCTGTGGCCCCAGCTACTCAGGAGGCTGAGGTGGGAGGATCACCCAGAGCCCAGGCGGCAGTGAGCTGTTGCACCACTGCACTTCAGCCTGGGCAACAGAGCAAGACCCTGCCTCAAAAAGGAAAAAAAAAAAGATCATTTGGTCCAGTCTCCCTTTCTACCATGTTGGTCAAGTCCTTGACAAAGGTACATTTAAACTGTATTCCTTATGTACTCTGTGAGCAAAGCCCCTGGGTTCTTTTGGTTGTATCTCAAGTGGAGTGGTTGCTATGTCCTTTTCATTCCTGTCATTCTTCTCTCAAGTGCTTAGGAGGCCTGGCCAGGTGGAATAAAGTAACATGGCTGTCCTCTTTGATTACAGCAGCACTGTTTCCCTTAATTCTCAGACTGCATTCATGTCTTAACCGTCTTCAATACCGATACATATTGAGCTTACAGTCAGGGATGATTTGATGAGTGTTCTCCGTACAAGTTATCACAGCTTTGTCTATAAAAATTTTTTACAGATGGGATTGTCATGGATAGCACTTGTTAGTGACATCCTGTGCCAGATTGGCAAGTGTGTTATAAACATGGATGAGAGGAGGGAATTTTATTTAGCACCTACTGTGTACAAGGCTCTCCTAAATAGTTCATAATGTGTATTTATATTATATAATGTATATAAACACCAGGCAGGGTAGTATAGGGTAGTTGTTAACATGTAGAATCTGGAATTAGACCTCCTTGATTTTAATTATGACTCTTCCACTTACCTGTTGTGTGATCTTTGATAAGTTCCTTAAAGTCTGTTTCTTCATCTGTAAAATTAAAGTAGTAATTTTACATTTTAAATAAGTTGGTTGATGGTTTGATAAATTAATATATGCAAAGCATTTATGACTACTGACACATAGAGGTTAATATGTGTTAGCTATTATTTTATATGAGTTCCTTAAGTTTAAAAAAAGATTTAAACTTATTTAATTTTTTTATTTTAAAAATTGTTTTAAATATGTGTTTGCTGTTATCTCATTTGGTTCTCAAAATAACTATGGGTTAATAAATATCATTCCAGATTTGTTTGTTTGTTAAGTTGGGGTCTTGCTATGTTACCGAGGCTGTAGTGCAGTGGCTGATAACTTTTGTGATCATAGTGCACTGTAGCCTCGAATTTCTGGGCTCAAGTAATCTTCCTTGAGCCCACGATTACAGCTGAGATGACAGCCGGTTGTCACCACAGTTGGCCTTATTCCAGTTTTAAAGATGAGGAAACTTATTCAGAGAGGTTAAGTTAAAGGCAGATCCAGAATTTGAACTTTTGCCAGGGTAGCAGGATCATGGATATTTTTGTGGAAGGAATCACACACAGTTCCTTTCCTCTGAGTTTTGTGGCTAGCCAGTTCTGCAGGATGCCTTGGTTGTAGCTCTAATGAGACAAGGCCATATACTAGCTTTAAATAAACGGATGAGAAAACAGTAACAATGAAAGATATAACAAGGCATAGCAATCAGTCTCCTGTCCAAGACTGTAGGAATAACCATACTCATATTTGTATTTCTGGTACCTAACACTGGGTCAGTAATACGTACTCTAGATGCAGACCGGGTGCAGTGGTTCACACCTGTAATTCCAGCACTTGGAGGAGGCCAAGGCCACAGAATTGCTTGAGGCCAGAAGTTTGAGACCAGCCTGGGACAACATAGTGAGACCCCCCACTCCTATTAAATTTGAAAAAAGTGGTGGGGCGCCATGGCTCATGCCTGTAATCTCAGCACTTTGGGAGCCCAAGGCGGTTGAATCACAAGGTCAGGAGTTCAAGACCGGCCTGGCCAAGATGGTGAGACCCCATCTCTACTAATAATACAAAAATTAGCCAGGCATTGTGGTTCACACCTGTAATCCCAGCTACTTGGGAGGCTGAGGCAGGAGAATCACTTGAACCTAGGAGGTGGAGGTTGCAGTGAGCGGAGATCACACCATCACCCTCCAGCCTGGGCTACAAGAGCAAAACTCCGTCTCCAAAAATAAATAAATAAATACGTGTAGTTTTCAAGGTCAGCTTCCTTTTCTATCTATAGAAGAAATTATTAGACTTAAGATGTTTTCGGTATACCTACTAGCATATTCAAGAATGTTGATGGTTACCCATATGTTTTAAATTTGACTTTTCCTTTTTAAGTCTTAATATATTTAGGAATTTTCATGGTATTAATAAAATAACTTAATTACTTTAGAGCAGCCAGAAAAGACTACTGAGATTGTTTAATGTACTTTATTTGCTGTACATATGGTTAATCTGAGGTCAGGAGAAGTTGCAGCCTGTTATTAAATTAATTGAAGTTTGAAATTATAGTGCCTAAAAGAAAAAGTATAGCTTTAATCTTTTAAAAATGTATTTCATTGTTTAAAGATGTGTTTGAGCATTTGTTTTCCTTTTAGTTTTTGAAAATTTTCCAAAATTCAGTTGTGTTCCTTACCTTTTTAATATTTCTGTCTTTCAGGAGTTGGGAGAAAACGGTGGGAGTTGAAGTCATTGTCAAGTGCTTGCGATCTTTTACAAGAAAAATCTCACCGAATGATAGTCATTTGAATTAGCGAAGCAGCAAGACCAGCTATTAAAGGTGACAGTATACAGGAAACATTGCAATTGAACAATGACTCAGCTATATATCTACATCAGTTTATTGGGAGCCTATCTGTTCATCATTTCTCGTGTTCAAGGTAAATCAGTGTTCATTTTAGTAATGTATTTCTGTATATAAAAAGCACTTTTTCTTGCTTCTGTTCTTTCAACTCATCCCTGTTTGAATAGTTAGGCCCAGCCTACCAGCACAGCTTTTAGGAAAGACGCAAAGATGAAACACGTGCCAAATAATTTTTTAACTTGGCTGTGATGGAAACATTTTCAAGTATTTTTGAAATCTCAGTCTCTCTGAGTCTGTCTTCACAACATAGGCATGATGATACACAGTGTTAGGTCTCGTGAGGATTAAATGAGATAGAGTATGTAAAGCCACCTCAGTTAGTGCCTGAAAGACAGGGTAATAGATACTCCAGGCTGAGCTTCAAAATTTCTCTCTCCTTTAAAATACAATAAGGAGCAAGTATAAATAATAATTTAAAAGTCATTTTATTGGCCAGGCATGGTGGCTCACACCTGTAATCCCAGCACTTTGGGATGCCAACGTGGGCGGATTGTCTGAGCTCAGGAGGAGTACCAGCCTGGGCAACATGGTGAACCTCATTTTTACAAAAAAATAGAAAACTTAGCCAGGTGTGGTGACAGGTGCCTGTAATCCCAGCTATTCGGGAGACTGAGGCAGAAGAATCATTTGAACCTGGGAGGCGAAGGCTGCAGTGAGCCAAGATTGCATCACTGCACTCCAGCAAGACTCTGCCCCCCGCCCCTGCCCCAAAATTCATTTTATTGCGGTTAAAAGACTTTAGAAAGATAACTGGCGCTTGTCTATGCTGAATACCAAAATTTCTTCATAGAGCACTGACAGTTTGCTGTGACCAATAATGTAATTTTGCTACTGTGTATTCACAGCTTGGAACTCCCAAACAGGAAGTTATTGTGATGACTCTTAGGACGAGATGGTCTGTATTTGTACATGTATGGTTTAAGTAGGATAATATTTTAATCTTAAAAGACAGTACTGTTTTGCAAGAGGATTTTAGATAAAACTTACTGGATATCTTCGTTCTCAAATTTTTTACTTCATAGGTTGCTTTTTCCTAATGTTTTGTTCACAGTGATCTGGATTAATATCTGCTATAAAGAAGAAACATGATTAACACCATAAAGCTTTTGATATTTTCATCTTAAAGCACATAGAATGAAATCTATAGCTTTTTTTTTTTATTTTGCCTTAGTATTATGATATCCTTAGTATTACCATGCTCAGAATACAGAGCCTTCTTGCAAAAGGCACTTTTTTTTTTTTTTTTTTTTTTTGGAGATAGAGTCTTGCTCTGTCACCAGGCTGGAGTGCAGTGGTGCAATCTCAACTCACTGCAGTCTCTGACTCCAGGGTTCAAGTGATTCTCCTGATGCAACCTCCCAAGTAGCTGGGATTATAGGCGAGTGCCACCACACCCAACTAGTTTTTGTATTTTTAGTAGACAGGGTTTCACCATGTTGGCCAGGATGTTTCTCGGTCTCTTGACCTCATGATCTACCCTCTTTGGCCTCTCAAAGTGCTGGTATTACAGGTGTGAGCCACCATGCCCGGCCAAAAGTCACTTTTATTTGTGAAGCACCAAATTATTTAGTATAATACCTTTACTTCAGTATCTGTTACATACCTTGTTGATCAGCCTCAACCAAAGCTGCCATAGCTTTGAAGATGAGTTAAATTCCTAGTAGTGTTTTTGCTACCTCACTCCCAGGTGATCTCCATTTTGGCATGAAATTTTAAAAAAACGAATAGGCAATATGATACAAAATTCCCAGTCCTCCTCCCAGTTCACATTGTTCTATAATAAACTTTTATTAGATGGATTAAATTGGTAATTAGTTACTATGTAAAAGCAAAAAATCTTTTAAGAATTACATTTCTCCGATAGGGAAATTTGTTACATTTCCTTTCAAAAAAATTATTTTGATAGTTGCTTCAAATAACATAAAAATGTTTGCTCTTAAAGCTAAAACCAATGTTAAAAAGTTATTTCTTAGAGATCACGAGGAAGGATTGTAGAATGATATTATTGGAAATAACTTTTGACTTTAGCTGTAGCTTTATCTTGTTTTGAATTGTGTCTCAGGAAAATAAACTTATCTGTACCTTGGTTTCCTTGATGTAAAATAGAAATAATAATGCTTATCCTAGATGTAAACAAGAATGTTTTGACTATCGGCTGTTAGGGTATAGATTTAAGTGCTTTACATTAAGATAAAGTTACTTAGGTTTGAATAGAAAAATTGGTCATCTGATATTAACAGCTGATAGATACCTAGTTCATTTTTTTTTTTTTTTTGAGACTTGGTCACAAATTTTAGAACAGGATACATTAATATCTGATAGATATTTAGTCCCTTTTTTGGACTTGGTCACAAATTTCAGAAATGGATTTTAGCTTTAAGTAATTAGTAATAACTTCAGTAGAGATTTATTTTTTTAACATAGGCAGTAGATGTTTGCTGTTCATTCGGTTATTAAGTAGTGTCAAGACTGACATGTCTGTAATTTGCTTTTTTTTTTTTTTTTTTTTTTTTGGAGACAGGCACCAGGCTGGAGTGCAGTGGGCACGATCTTGGCTCACTACAACCTCCTCCGCCTCCCGGGTTCAAGCAATTCCCTTGCCTCAGCCTTCTAAGGTAGCTGGTACTACAAGCGCGAGCCACCCCGCCCAGCTAATTTTTTGTGTTAAAAAAAATTTTTTTTGTACTAAAAAGTAGTGATGGGATTTCACCCTGTTGGCCAGGATGGTCTCAGTCTCTGACCTCATTATCTGCCTGCCTTGGCCTCCGCGCCGAGCGGTCTGTAATTTTCTTGACATTTCCCTTGTGATTCCAAAGTGGCTACTGTTATCTGCATTTGAGGCAGGTAAATCAGGGAAGGGGTCAGCACTGGCCTCAACTAGACCTGATACCAGGAAAGCAAAAGTGTCACAGATTTTTTCTTAAGTCTTAATCATTCCTAATCAGAAGAGCTACTGGAAAACAGGGAAACAGGATTGTCACAATTGGCTTAGATCAATCTATATCCATTGCCTAGGGCTGGATGCATTGTTCCCCCAAACAAAATCACAAGTTTGGTTAACTAGGAAAAGGGAAAATAGATACCAGTTGGGCAGCTAAAACGATTTGGTAGAGATTTTATCTTTTCCATCAATTAGAGTGTTTTCCTCTATAAGTAATTTAAAAAAAAATTTTTAAAGAGCTTAAACATGACATTGGGGGCTTGGTGATTTTTATTTTATTTTTTAAAAAGCTTAAACAAGGAGAATGTAGTAACACACAAGAAGTCTGGATATAAGGGGACTGTAGTTAGTTAATTAATGTGGCGCATCAAGACCCGAGTTTGTCTTTTCAACTGTGTTATCTCTAAATGTCAGGTTAGCCACAGTGTCACAATGTGGCTGCTGAGAGACCAGACATCACATGCAGATGAGGTAGGTTTGAATTGACAATGCTCAGTGAAAGAAGAGGGATGAATATCTGTTTGTGTCTCTTTTAAATTGATAAATCTTTCTCCAGTCACTCCCATCCTTTCCCCAACAGACTTCCTTCTAATCTTAGTGACCAAAATTCGTTATATGCTCTTGTGTTAAATCACTGGCAAGGGGAATGGAACTAAAATTGTTGGATTAGACCAACAATTATCTCTGCTGAGAGTAAAGGGCTGTGCTTCCCTGAATCACATGGAAGAGGGGAAGACACTTAATGTGTGTATACATGTGCACATGCTTGTTGCCAGCAAGGGAAGGAGGAGAAGAATAAGAGTATATGTTGCTGGGTACCACATTTGTCAACTAGACATCATGCATATGCTAAAGTACTCATGTTGCTATGAAATTTTCAGTTTCTTTTCAGAGGGTTCTGTACCCCAGAGCTGCATCTGTTTAGTGCATGCAGCTACTAATCCAGGACTTCTGGCTGGTGTGAAGCCCTCTCCTTCAGGTCCAGATGTGTATGCCTCTTCATGGTCTAGCAGTGTGTGGCTAAAAGCAATTATCAATGCACCATATACCCAGTATCCAGTGATGAAAATTAAATGGGATAAGTACTATATAAAAGTCCCACTCAGAGGAAGAAAAATTGGAAACAACCTCAGTATTCACTGCTCCATAAGGATGCTTAGCCTATTTGACAGCCTCCAGTTTTATTTTCTGGGAGGATTTGCCTTGTCTCTGGTGTTCCTTGGCTAGTGTTTCTACCTTCATGGTCACATCTGAAATGGGATTAGTGGAGGATGATCTTTCTGGACAACAAACAGCTTTAGCAACCTGCTTTCTGTTAGTATGGAGGTCTGATTACTGGAAATTGTCCTATAGATTGAAAACTCATAGCCTGACTGAGTCAGCCTGGGATATCTTTGGCATTACAGTTCCTATAAAGTTTTGGTACTCCTGCATTCTGTTTGCTCCAGTCTCTTTGCTTTTGTTCCTTTAAACATAGTTAAATATCTTGTATAGATGTGTGTTCTGAGAATATATGACCTAGCCACTGCCCTCAGCTTTGCCTATTCTCCTGGCCCTTGGTTTAATGACCGCCGCTCTGAGGGACTCTGCTCCTTTCCCATGCTAGAAAATGATCTGCTTTATTTGGTATCATAGCACTTATCTATGAATAAATATTAAAATAGTACCAAATGTCAGTATTTATTGGTCTTTATAATCTTTCTCCCTGTAAGACTGTAAGCTTTCATAGATACAGGACTTTGTTTTGTTTACTCTTCAGGTCACCCGGGCTTAAAACAGTGGCTAGCGCTGTGTACTTACTCAGTACATTTTTGTTTAATGGATGAATACAGTTAAAGTGATAAAAGCAAGTTGCAAAACTACTTTCTTAGCCATGTATTTTTACACTGACCAACTCAGTAGCAACAAACACCTGTAACAACCCAACTGTAGAATCTCATTATTTTTTTTTCACTAAGGATCTAGAAGTCCTTGGAGAAATCACTGAATCTGGCAGGGAAAGAGCAAGGTGATCTTGGAATCTCAGCCAGAAAGTAAGGGAAAGTTTGAAGGATTCAGGGACCTGTTTGAAATTGGATAATAATTGCAGCGAATTCAGACAAATCAAATATGTTTAAATCCATGTGCTTGTAATGACACTTAAGAACAAAATTAGTTAGGGTTGGGGGTTATGACTCACACCTGTAATGCCAACACTTTGGGAGGCCAAGGCAGGAGAATCACTTGAGCTTCAAGAATTTGAGACCATCCAGGCTAAACTTGGAGTCCCTTAAAAAAAAAAAAAGAATTTGAGACTAGCCTGAGCAACATAGAGCTGGCCTCTACAAAAACTTTTTACATTAGTTTGTTGTGGTGGTGTGCGCCTGTAGTCCTGACTGAGGCGGGAGGATCACCTGAGTCCAGGAGCTTGAGGCTGCAGTGAGCCACGATTGCACCATTCTGCACTCCAGTCGGGGCAGCAGAGCAAGACCCTTCTTAAAAAAAGAAAATGAGAACAAAACTCGGTTACTGTTAAAAGATGCTAATGAAGTCATTAATTTTGAAAACTGGTAAACAGAAGGGGAAATCAAGGGTTAATCTTGTCTGTCTTATGTGAACTGTGCCACCTGTATCCAGTCAGTAGGTGAGAGAAAGCATCTCATAGATGTATTCCAAGTCATAAAAAAGAAGAGAAATGATAGGATTAGATACATTATTTTATACTATGCCAATTGAATTAGTGAATCTAGACCTTAAAAACAGAGATAAGCAGACATTTGGTTCCCTCTTCACCACAACGTACAGAGCAGCTGCATTTCAGTGCTCAGTAGGCACATGTGGCTTGTGGCTACCATATTGGACAGCACAGCTCTCGAGCTAAGTACCATTTACAAAAGCTATAGAGAACAAGAGGACATGCTAAATGATGCCAGGAGGATGGGATCAGAAATTCCAGACTGTGGTAAATACTATTCTGGTAAATACTGGACAAGTTACCCAGTGTCTTCAAGTAAATTTCAAGGGCAGGAAGAGGAAGAAGAAACCAGTAGAGTAAGAGACTTGGAGACAACCAACTGTGGTGGTATGTGAACCTTATTTGGATCCTGATTCAAGGAAACTACTAAAGCAGTTTATAACATTTATGATGTAATTGGAAATTAGAAAGCAATTTGTAACAGTTATAATATAAAATTGGAAATTTAAACATTGCCTTGATGTTTGATGATATTGATAAGGATAAGGAATCACTATTAATCTTTTCAGGTGTGATAATTGTTTTTTAAAAGTCTCTATCCTTTAGAGATACACATTGAAATATTTGCAGATAAAAGGACATATCTGGTATTAGCTTCTTAATTATATGAAAGGGGGAGGGAGTGAAACAAGAAGGGCCATAAACTGATCATTGTAAAAGCTGGGCTATGGAGAGATCCAAGATGGCCGATTAGCAGCAGCTCAGGATTGTAGCTCCCAGTGAAAGCGCAGAGAGCGAATGGACGCCGCAATTTCAGATGAATTTCAGTTGCCCACAAACTGGGAGATTCACAGTGGAGAAGCCACGCAGGTCACCAGCACAACTCTTTTGGCCAGCACGGCTGTTTTGCCGGTGCCCCGGCGCGACGCTTCTCAGTGCGGAGTATACGGGACTGGGTGCCCTTTGAGTCTGGCTCGGCCGGTCCCATCCCCACAAGGAGAACAGCAATTGGAAGCGCTGAGAACTGAGAGTTTCACAATAAGCACAGCTGAACCCGGGAAGGCCTAGCTCTGTGGGGAAGAGGCATCCGCCGAAGGAAAACTAAGAAACAGAAAAAACTTCATCACCAACAAGCCAGACATCCACCCAGACCCAGTCTGAAAGTCAGCAATTACAAAGACGACAGGTGGATAAATCCACAAAAATGGGAAGAAACAAGTGCAAAAAGGCTGAGAACACCTGAAATCAGAATTCCTCTCCTCCTACAGGGGATCGCAGCTCCTCATCAGCAAGAGAACAAGGCATGACGGAGAATGAGTGTGATGAACTGACAGAATCAGGCTTCAGAAGATGGATAATAAGAAACTTCTGTGAGCTAAAAGAACATGTACTAACCTAATGCAAAGAAACTAAGAACCTTGAAAGAAGATTTAACGAAATGCTAACGAGAA
>CAUYLG010042485.1:0-14134 GCA_963573385.1 Cacajao melanocephalus
AACAGAAGCTGCAATTTTCCTCTCTGATAAAACAGACTTTAAAGCAACAAAGACCATAAGAAACAAAGAGGGACATTACACGTTTGTGAAAGGATCAATGCAACAAGAAGAGCTAACGATCCTAAATATATATGCACCCAATACAGGAACACCCAGATACATAAGGCAGCTTCTTAATGACTTACAAAGAGACTTAGACTCGCACACAATAATAGTGGGAGACGTTAACATTATACTGTCAATATTAGACAGATCAACGAGATAGAAAATTAACAACGATGTCCAGGACTTGAACTCAGACCTGGAACAAGTAAACTTAACAAATATTTACAGAACTCTCCACCCCAAATCCACAAAGCATACATTTTTCTCAGTATCACATTACACCTATTTTAAAAGTGACCACATAATTGGAAGTAAATCACTCCTCAGCAATTGCATAGCATTTCATAGGTTTAAATAAAGTATTGGTTGGCTGCTCGTTTGTTATTTTCATCCCTTATTCCTTCCTGTCTCTATTGTTAAGCACAATTATTGGCATAAAAGAGGTTTTTAATACCCATTTTTACACTGCATTCTAGCCTGGGCAATAGAACAAGAATCCCCTTCTCTCTCCCTCTTTCTCTCTCTCTTACAGTCTTTTTTTTTCTTTCTTTCACTCTTTCTTTCTTTCTTCTTTTCTTTCTGTGTTTCAAAAAATAAAAATAAAAATAAAGTATTGTTTTCATATGTATCATTTAGTGGATATAAAATTTCCAAATAATTTTAATGTCGAAGCCATAGATGACTAAACTTTGCTGCTTTGACTCTTAGGACACAAATGAAAAAAAAGATAGTACTAGGGACTATTAAGGCACATTATCGAGTGACAGATGGTATTGCCTTTTTTTTTTTTTTTTTTTTTTGGAGACAGAGTCTTGCTCTGTCACCACGCGCCAGGCTGGAGTGCAGTGGTGCAATCTTGGCACACTGCAACCTCCACCTCCCAAGTTCAATCAAGTCTCCTTCTTCAGCCTCCCGAGTAGCTGGGACTACAGGCGCCCGCCACCATGCCGAGCTAATTTTTGTATTTTTAGTAGAGACAGGATTTCAGTATGTTAGCCAGGATGGTCTCGATCTCTTGACCTTGAGATCTTCCCGCTTTGCCTTCCCAAAGTGCTGGGATTACAGGTGTGAGCTACTGCACCTGGCCTGGTATTGCTTTTTAATAGGTGTTCTCACTGATAAATAGAAAGGACAAGTCAGTACTTAAAAATAGAAGTTGTTTTCTAAGTCCCAAGATGAGCATAATATTTCTTTCTTTCTGAAAACTATAAGATCTTTACATTCTATAAAAGATTTAAATAATCCTCAGGAAATGACCTTTCTAAAGCAGAGGATGTCTTCCCTCTTATTATTCTGTATCTTGATGCTCCTGTCAAATGACGTGACATTTCCACAGAACTTTAAATAGAAGTATGAAAGGACAGAACAGGAAGTACATTCATAATAATAAAAAATGTCTGGCTATATGACCCCAATAAGACAAGTTAAATGTATTACCACTATTTATTTCATACTGAAGGACCAGATGGTAGCCAGAAAAAATCATTGAGGATAAAGCCTAATTCAGAGTGATGCTTGCACTATAAGCCCATAATCCTTTAAAGAAGCAATCAAGGCAATCTCTAGCTCCTGTATTTTCTAGCTCTGTCATATGTGGGGGGTGTGTGTGGTGTGTGTGTGATTCCATATATGATTATTCAATAACTAGAAGGTTGATGTTTATAACTTTTTGTACTTAATCAGATTAGAAAGCATATTACTATAAGCAACAAAGTAAAGTTTGACATATCCAAGGAAAATTTGTATTTAATTTATTATCTATCTAGATCTAGGAGCCTTATCATAAATTATTTTTAATCTTTGATCTTTTTTTTTATAAATTACACAATGTTTCAAAAACTCCTATTTTCTAATGTGTAACTAGACATTAGCAGAACCTCAAAAATAAAAGGGGATAAAAGAAGTGGTTTACATTTTTTTGAAAATGCGTAACGAATGTCAACATGTTTCTTTATGTTTCTTGTATATGTTTGCAATGCTTCTCAGAACATTTTTTTTAATTAAAGAATATGGATTTTCAAGAGGAGAATAAAAACTGTAGCAGTGTTTTCAAACAAATTTTATTATGAAGGTTTTAGTTTTCATGAAATGTTCATGATTTATATCTAGTAATTTAAGAAATATTAAACGAGTACTTGAATAACTATAAAAACAAAGCTTAACAAATCCTGCTCTCACAGCAAATTATAGTGTCTCTTATGACTAATATTCCATGGAAACTTTATAATAACTGAGAAGGGAGTAAGGGACTATAATTAAGTGCTTTGTATGTGCTATCTCATTTAATTTTCAAGACAAACCTAAGAGTCAAGCCCTGTTATCCTCATTTTAAAAATGTGGAAAGTTAAACCTAAGGGAAATTAAGTTAACACCTTTCAAGGTCACATGTCTAACAAGTGCTAAAGTCTGGATTTGAACCTGTGAACTCTTAGGAACACTATAATATATAAAGGACTATTGTTTGGTACAGTCTGTCCTATGAAAGACAAAAGCAAGTATTTTGTCATGTGCATAAAAATTGGAGCTGTTATTTTAATTTCATAATATGGACAGATTGAATGCTGGGATACTAGTAACAGAAATTTCAGTTCAACTAAATGGGCTATTGAAGTGCTAGCCTCCTCTATTGTTCCTTCAAATTCTGAGAATTCTTTTGGATTTTATGAAATATTCATGATTTACTTGGTGGTCCCTGCCAGCTGTCTCCTCTGCCATCTGCTGTTGTCCTGCCTTGATAGCTAATCATGTAGAATATATATAAGTGCCTGTATATAGTTCTATCTGAAAAAAAAATGCAATCTATATGCAAGTTATTTTAGAAGTAGAAACAATCCATTATCTCATATTACCTATATATTTTCTTTTCCCATTGGCAAGTTACTCAGTAGTTTACTGGATCTTTTTGAGTAGCAATTGCCAACAGAAGATTCAAGTTGATATAATATTTGGTATTTCCTATGATAGCACTAGCATTATGTGATTCTAGCCATGAAGAAAAAGATGGATTAGTCACATACTGTCACCTGCCACGGTGAAAAATCATGAGCTTTCCACTTTGTGTTTAAATGCACCCTGAGTTCATTCTCTGGTAAGAAATCATGTTCCCCAAGGCAAGTCTGTCTTTTTTATTGTCTTCACAAGGGTACTTTTTTTTTTTTTACCGGTGCAGCTATCCTTTTCTGATATGTGTGGGGAAAGTTCCATTTTCCCTCCACTATATGGCAAGTGTTCCTACCCCATATAGATGGAACAAGCCACTAAGAGCGGCTAGTGGAATTAGGAAAAACTACAGTAGACACAGAAAGTGGAAGTTTGAAATGGCATTAGAACTCAGAGTTGTGTGGACAGATAAGAAAAGTGATAACTGAGAAGAGAATTACAGGTGCATGTAATGAGTAATTTTCTATTCATGTTAGGTACTAACATCTGTGACTGGGTTTGTTTATGTAAGTATAAATGAAAAGAGATTAGTACACATTTGAGCTCATGCCATGTATATGCTTTCTTTAAAATGAAGGATGTAGTTTTCTCTAGCAGTCCAGAAACTGTACTTAGCATATAGCTTTTTACAATCCTTGCCTCTAATCTGAGAACACATAGGATTCTGTTGTGCACAGGACTATTTTCCAAGTGTTACGGTGGAGAAACAGTTGAAAATTACTCTTCTAAAAGAATATATTCTGAAATATATCTCATTCCTACTCGTAGAATCATCATAGAACATGAATTTCCATTCTACCTGAGAAGAGATAGATAAATGACATTTCACTAAGATTCCTTAAAGCTCTACTCCATCCATTCCTCTTTCCAGCTCACATAGGGCATCCTCAATGATGCATATGAAAGTTGCACTTAATTATTCTCTTCATTAATATTTGGTTTTCTGTGAGTCCTTCTGCCAATCGTTAGCTTCTTCCTGACCATAAGACCCCTACCCCACTGTCAGACTGCTACACTAAATCTTGAAAACTGAAACACAGCTGTCAGCATGCACCACATCAGCAGCTTCCTCTCAGCCAACATGGCAGAATCTAATCTTTGCTTCCTTGGTGTTTCAGTTTTTATTAAGTTGCTTATGTTCATATTAAACTTCATGGCAACAGCTGTCTCAGTCGTCAAATCAAAATTATGCTACTCTTGATTTTTTTCCACCAACCCTTCTTGTTTCTATGCATTCTATAAGGTAAATACAAATTCTCAGTAACTCTGCTTCTTTTTATTTGACCCTAGTTTCCTATTTCCTTCTTCATAATTTACGGAATAATCAGAATGATTCACCCATTATGAATCTGAGGAACCAATAATAAACCAGAGACAGGAAAAAAATATAACCCTTCTCATACACTCATATATTGCACTGCTAGCCAGTACCATCCTAAGAAGCCATGTTCTCCACTTTTATTACTATTTAATAATATTTCATTATTACTCATTGTTTATTTCACTATCACCATATATAGTCCCCTTACCTTACTAGATATAACAGTTTATTAGCAAGGAAGAGGTCCTCTTCTGAGGCCCGTAACAGTGTTATATTACTATATTTTCAATTCACTTAATCCAGGTTAAATTGCTTGGCACATAGAAGCAACATAGTAGTTGCCTTTCACATAGTAGTAAGTTGTACTGTCATTTCTTTTTCTTCAAGATCAGGGAGGCATTGTTCTAACTTTGTGTTAGTCTTATGCATCCTTAGGAGTTTAATTAAACAGAAATGGTTAGATGCACGAGTGTTGCTCCTTAACATGATTTTTCTGTTTCCATCCGACCAAGGTAAATTCCTTCTCAGTTTTTCAATGTGGTGAGTGACACATGGCTGCATCTGACTTTGGGAACACTTGAAACACAGGCCTTCTAACCCCCTGCATAAAGGAGAGAATATCTGTTAAGCTGCTCTATGATTTCTGATAAAGAGTAGCACTTGTGGATATCAAATAAATAGAGAATAACAACATTTTGTACATTAAACATTTTTGTGTCAAATTGGGAGGGCAAATCACAAAAATATTCCGTGACAGTGCTTCAGTAGTAATCAAGAGGACTCACTCACCACATGGACTAACAAATCAGTGATGAAAATCCCAGCCGTGTTTGCTTGACCAGCCTTATCCCAAAGATTCACTGTAGGCATATTAGTTCTCATCATTTACTTGAGAGAACTAGCATTTGAAAACAAGTTTTCTGTCAATCAGTTTATTAAAATAAGTTGAGGTAAATGCACTTTCTATGTCAGGTGTCTTAGTGTTACCGTCACGAACTATTATTACTACAGATATGTATAAACATTCATACACACGTGCATACCTATATGCCTCCCTACATAAAACTGGGACAGGGCTGTGAATGTCACTGTAATGACATGAAACTGAGCTAGGGCCACTATGAGTGAATGTGAAAAGTTGCCTTCATGAGTTAGAAAGTCCATCTCTCAGAATGGTCGTGAAAATCAATAAGCATTCTTAACCAAGCTTTCTAAGTAATTTCTGATAGAAAATCAGACACACTTGAAAGGTTATGCTAAAAAGTGTAGAATAAGTCAGTTCAACTGACTTCAATAATTAAATCAGTCCAAGGCAATAAAATATAGCTTACTCTTGATGCTTTGGGACAAACGATTTGCCAGTATGTTTTTAAGAAGACCAAGAAAGCATGCTAAGCATCTAGTTGTGGCTTTTGGGTAGATGATTTTTGTTGAAACTAATTTCCTTAAGATGTTTATCTTTCTTTTGGAAATTTCATCAGTAGCCTGCTTGAGACTATCTGGAACCCAGCAAAGTTAATTATGAATTTAATCAGCCTGTAGATGAGAATCAGAAGATGTAACATCAATATTTTGGGGAATATGGTTGGGAATTCTGGGATCAGGGTTGGCAGATGCTCAGGTTGTCAGCCTTCAATACTGTTTTCCCATTTTATGTGATTATTAGTGTTGAGCAAAGCACTTCGGTGCTTTATAATTAAAGGGAGTAGATTTACCTCAAACAATCCCTGAAGAAGTTTTGTTGGTATAAATAATAAAGCACAGATGTAGAGGTAGCTGATAAAACTTCTTGTACAAAGGGCTTCTGTGTCCATTTGTGCATAATTGAGTTCTGTGTGTGACACTGTTCTTGAATTGAGAACAATGGACATCTTTGTGCCATCTGCTATGTTGTGTCTGTGCCAAGTGCCAACAATATAAGCAAAAAACGGTGGTTTGTGAGCACGATAGTGTACTAGCTACTAGCATTCACTTGGACTTTGATATTTTAGCAAGATTCTTCAGGCTATTAAGGCTAACAAATTACAATGACACTTTTTTGTAGGCAAAGATAACACCCCTAATGTTTACCTGTTGCTGAATCATATTCATGCAGCAACCTTTGCAACCCTAGAAGGCTTGAAGTTTTGTGTCTTTTTCCTGGAAAAAAATGACTCAGTCGTTACTAGCTAATGGTGACTATCAGTAAAGTGAATAAGAGCATTGTTAATGAAGTAGGATAAGTAGAAGAGATCTGTGATTCTTAACACTCTTTTCAGCTGATTAACCTGTTTATTGAAATTATGTACGGTCCGTGAAGGTGTTCTTTGATTTGCTTTGTGTTATTTTCATGATCAGTATATGTTACCATCTCGAATGTGCAGCTCACTGATGCTCGACTCTTTATCAGCTCCACAGTAAACCATTCAAGCAAAGGTTTGTTCAGTTGTCAGGATAAGTGCCATATTCTATTGCTTAATTTTGAGAGAAGATTTTTCTACTATTGTTTGGATTCTTTTTAAGTACATAATATCTGTTTGACAGCACAGTATTTTGGGTAGCAGTAACTCAGGTAAGAAATAAGAATGCCCCCATGAAACTGACTCTTTTCCCAAAAATTATTTGGTCTAATCATATTATAAATCATGATACCATATACCCACAAACATTAAAAAGAAGGAAAGTGTTAGCAGGAATTTAAACAAGATAAAGCAATTCAGCATCCCATGGTATATAAAAACTTAAATGTATGATTATATAAAAATATATAATCCTCTAGAGTTGGTTCAGTTCTTTTCAACAGATTTCTACTGAGAAACACTTATAGTTAACTACTTGCACTGGATTTCTTCCACAAATCAATCAAACAAATTAGTAGTAGAAAACAAAACTGATACTACTAGATTATTCCTTATCAAGGTATTATTTTATATTTTTATTCTTTCTAGCCAATTTCACATTATTTCAGTTAATCTTTATAAGAAATCACTGAAAAAGACAGGAGAAATCTATATCTAATATTCACAAAATGTAAACGAGGAAATTGAATCACAGGGAAGGTCAGTAGGTTGATTCCAGTAACTGAAGCTATCAGCTTGAGGAACTGAAAGAGACTTCTCTTTCCATGTCTGTAGCTCTACTCTTTTCTTTTCTTATTGCTGTAGAACTATCTTCTGATGATTTAAGGGAGAATACGAATATGAAAAAAATGTACACTACTGATATTTAAAGAACAATTACTAGTTAAAAGTATTTTAAGGGAAATTCAGCAAATGCCTACTTAGAAATTTCAGGATTAAGTACAATTTAGTTTGACTATTATTAGGTCTAAGCTTAAGTTTTGCCAGCGTTAGCAAAACTGGGTGCTAAGTATGAAAGGGCAAAATGGAAACTTAAGTATAATTTTTGCATTTTTCTTAACAGAAAATTAGAACATGGAAGGAATTGTTAATTCTTTTGCAAATTGGCAATTGCAACTAACTATTAATCTATCAGTACTTTGATATGGTTGCCAGAACACATCTAGTTAAACAGTTAAGGACAGACTGTAGTACTATAAATCCACCACGTAAGATTATAATTGGTGGACTGATGGACAAGGTAAGTATTCTTGAGAAATATAATGGGAACAGCTGAATTCAGGAATCCATTGGAAACCATTGTTATGATCTTGATATAATTAGATTGATTTTCCAGTTAGAGTTGTGTGAACAGAACGCATCTATTTTCTCATTGGAAATATTATGGGTGCCTTGATTATATAAAAATAATCAAAAACAGAATTATATAAAATATTCAAAATATAATTGAAACACTTATATTTCCAATTAGAAAATACTTTCTGCTCACACACAAATAAAAATAAATGCTTCCATATTTGTATGACAAATAGGAACACTTTTACTGAACATCAGTAAGAAAGAACAAGTAGCCCAGTTTGAGGAAGTTGAAATTTACACCAGATACTCATTTGGAATAGCAGGAAAATGAAATACTGAGTATGATTTTCTGTGTTTAATAATGTAAGTAAAGAAACAAGACTGATGATGCAGATGTAGGGACCAGTAGATATGCCCTGGGGGTTGGAATCTAGAGTTCTGAGATATCCAGTGAAATCATATAAAATATTTGACATGTCTTTCTTTAAGTAATATGTTTTATTACTAATATGCTTGCAGCACTATATCTGCACTTATATTAATCATATTATTTATAATATAATGAACATATACTATATTGTTACATATTAATATATAAATGTAATTCTAATGCGAATTCTATTAACTTTAGTTATATTAATTCTATACATTTACATAAATTAATATTCAAACTAATTTTATTGAGGGTCCCAGTAAATATTATGCGGTTAGCAGTTCGTTGGATGGGGAAGATAATTAATCAATCAGAATTCTCACCCTCACCCATCTGTTTTGAATGGCAAAGACAAGAAATATGTCAGTGAAAAGTTACCAAAGAACTGAAACTATTCACCTTTAATGTGTGGAGTGCCAAAAACTTTAAATATTGACACCTTCAGCACCTTGATATTACTGAAAACCAGGCCTGCAAAACAGAGCAAGGAGACTGAACAAATTAAACGAGGTCTCAAATGTATGACATTTCATTTTTAATTCATCAGTGGCACTTGAGATATCTCAACTTTCGGTAGAAATTTTTTGATGATGCTTTGCTGGAAGCATACTTAAAGACATTATATTCTTTCTTCGGGGGTGGGGGGAACACAACAGTAAACACCTTTATTACATGGATGAAGACAGAAAACGAGGATTTATTTGCCTTTCCGAGCCTTGATTTTCCTAAGCTAGAACTCCAGCTCTTTGCCCTCTAGCACATAGCCATCTGCTCGGCCACACTGTCTGGGCCTTCAGGCAATGTGTGCAAGAAAGCTTGCCCTGCTGGAACTGCTCCTCCAGGAGACTGATGATTTTGGCATTCTTTTTTTTCCTTTCATTGTATTTCTTCTGAAATTTTTTTAGATCATTTTTTGTTTAAAATCTCTTCTTCCTCAGGAGTCAGCTTGACTCCCTTCTTGCGGCCCAGGGGCAGCGCATAGCGGGACTCGTGCCACTGTTGGTACGGTTTGCTGTCAATGAGCACGATGCAGTTCTTCACCATGGTCTTGGTGCAGACCAACTCATTATTAGACACATTGTAGGCAACATCAGTGATCCTAGTTTTTCAATTACAACACTCTGAGCCCCAAGAGAAATTCCCCATGTCCAGTCCCAGGGCATGGTATTTCTTGTTACCTTCCTGCACATGGACTGTGTGGATGTGGCGGGTGCCAATCTTGGTGTTGGCAGCTGGGGGCCCCAACTCGTACTTCCACTTCTTGTGGTAGGGCTTTCTCTTGTCCCTGGTCTTGCAGTTGTCCCAGGAGATGCCCATCGCTCAGCACTGGTTGGAAAGAGCAAACGCATTATATTCTTGATAGAAAATTACAAGATTCTGTTAATTTCCAATTGTTAAGTCCTAAAATATAACTGTGAAGAAAATTTCAGAAAATTTTATTTAAAAATTAAAAATAATATGACCACACTAGAAAATATATTTATCAGAAAAATATTAATGAGAATATTGGATTCAGCTAAGCACCTGAATAAGGTACATGATTATTTGCCAAAAATAATTTTATTTTATTTGTAATTCTCCTTTAACCAATATAATAAAAAATATTTCTTTAGGAGTATGCATAGATATATGCTGTATTTTACTTTTTAAAAATATTTTTGCATTAGTTTTTAAAGGAAATAATGTTTGATTATACCAATATATTAAAACTAATTTGTCAATCTGTATTTTATTTTAATAATTATATACCATTTTAATGATACTATTACACCATTTTAATCATAGTATAATACCATTTTAATAATTTAGGGACCTCCTTTACATGGTTTGGAAGATAAGTTATATGGTTACCCTACTAGTCTTTTCACGTTAGTACTCATATCATACAGTGTCTTTTATTGCAGTCACTTATGTATACAGCTGAACTACTGAGGATAATTGAAAAGTTCTTATTGCAACACGTGTCTGACATCACTCTGAAATACTATGTCTGAAAGTATTTAATATTTAGGTGATGCTCAAATACTTTTGAATGAATGACTGGACGCATAAATCTGATTCTGTGCATATCACATATTGCTCAACTTCTGAAGCTCTAAGTTGCACTGATGACGTCCTCCCCTCCATCACTTTTGTCAGTAGGCTTTTTGCTTTGTCACCTCTGTGATTTTTGTTTATAGAATCATTCACCTCTGTGGTCAGTCCATATCTTTTAGCTAACTAAGGCCCAAATATACTAAGTAAAAATGCAGATTCAGAAACTGTACAGTGTTCTGATTTTTATTCCCAGCCCCTCTTTACTGTGAATGCTACCTTCTCACAATTTTCTTGACTTCCTTCTCTCTGTGTGATCAAAAGATTATTTACAAACCAAGTCACGATAACTTAGATCACTCTAAATCCTACAGTGATGTGCTCTTTTTGTGAAAACTTACAGTTACCACTTGACATTTTTAAACTATTAAACTTACCCATTATATTATTTGTTTGTATATTTATGCCCTATCTTTTTAACTTAACCATAAGCCCTATGAAAAGAGGGACCTTGTATTATTTCTCACAGTGACTGAAATGCTTACTTGCCTACAGTAGTATTATGAGCATAAATTTATATTTTAATTTATTATATCCTAGTAAAGACGCTGAAAAAGTCTCTTGAAGGGTAAAAAATGTCTTAGATGGTAGTCTTCAATCTTAATAGATATTTATTGTCATAAATATATGTTGTTATCCGAAGACAAATAATAAAGGCTCTTTAAAATCAAAGATGATCAAAAGTCAGAATTTGAAACATAGGCATAAGTCAAAGATATTGGGAGTTCAGTTCCAGACTACTGCAATAAAGCAAATACTGGAATGAGGGAAGTCACACAGTCCTCTGATTTCCCAGTACATGTTAAATTTATAGTTACATTATACTGTTGTTTATTAAGTATGCAATAGCATTATGTCTAACAAGTGTACATAGCTTTACTAAAAATACTTTATTGCTAAAAAATATGTGCAATCATCTGAACCTTTAGCGAGTCATAATGTTTTTGCTGGTGGAGATTCTTGCCCTGATATTTATGGCTGCTGACTCAATGAGGTGGTAGTTGCTGAAGGCTGTGGCAATTTCTTAAAATAAAACAATAATGAATTTTGCCACATAAATTAACTCATCATTTCATTTGAGGAAAGATTTAACTGTAGCATGTCATGATGTTTGACAGCATTTCACCCACAGTAAAAATTCTCTCCAAATTTAAGTCAGTCCTCTCAAACCCTGCCACTGCTTTATCAATGAACTTTATATGCTATTCTAAATCCTTTGTGGTAATTTCAACAATGTTCACAGCGTTTTCACTAGGAGTAGATTTCATCTCAAGAAACCACTTTCTTTGCTCATCCATATAAAACAACTCTTCATCTACGGAAATTATTTTGTGAGATTGCAGCAATTCAGCCACATCTTCAGGCGCCACTTCTAATTTTAGTTATCTTAGTGTTTCCAGCACATCTGCAGTTATTTCCTCAACTGAAGTCTTGATCCTCTCAAAGTCTTCCATGAATGTTGGAATCAACTTTTTCCAAACTCCTGTTAGTGTTGATATTTTGACCTCCTCCAATTAATCACAAATGTAGACTGTAGCATGATTCACAATGTCAATTCTTAAGGGCCCTAGGACTTTGCAATGGTATTTGAGCATTGACTTACACTTAAAGTCAGCAGCTGCATTAGCACCTAACAGTATAATCAATCTGTAATTTGAAGGTTTGAAGCCATACCTTGACTTCTCCTCTTTAGCTATGAAAGGTTTAAATGGGACCTACTTCCAATAGTAGGCCGTTTCAGCTACATTGAAAATCTGTTGTTGAGTGTAGCCACCTTTATCAATAACCTTACCTAGATCTTCTGGATAACTTGCTGCAGCTTCTACATCAGCACTTGCTGCTCCATCTTGCACTTTTAAGTTACTGTGATGGCTTCTTACCTTTAATTGCATGAATCAACCTTTGCTAGCTTCAAACTTTTCTTCTGCAGCTTCCTCACATCTTTCAGTTTTGATACCATTAAAGAAAGTTAGGACCCAGCTCTAAATTAGGGTTTGGGTTAGGGGCATGTTGTTGCTGGTTTGATCTTTTATTCAGACCACTAAAACTTTCTCCTTATCAGCAGTGAAGTTGTTTTGCTTTCTTATTTTTGTGTTCACTGGAGTAGCACTTTTAATTTCCTTCATGAAATTTTTCTTTGCTTTTACAAGTGGGCTATCTGGAGCAAAAGACGTAACTTTTGGCCTGTCTCAGCTTTCACTATGCTTTCCTTACTAAGTTGAATCATTTTAAGCTTTTGATTTAAAGTGAGAGATATGCAAATTTCCTTTTATGTGAAGACTTAAAGGCCATTGTAGGGTTATTAATTGGCCTAATTTCAATATTGTTGTATCTGAGGGAAGAGGAAGGCTTAAGGAGAAGGAGAATATGAGAAATGGGGAACGGCTGGTTTGTGGAGCAGTCAAAACGAACACACACACACACACACACACACACACACACAGACATTAAGTTTGTCATGTGTGCGCAGCTCCTGGCACTCCAAAACAATTACAGCAATAACAATAGTAAGAGCACTGATAAAACTTCACATTTTGAATATAATAATAATGAAAAAGTTTGAAATATTTTAAGAATTATCAAAATGTCGCACACAGGCAGAAAGTAAGCGATAATGCTGTTGGAAAAATGGCACTAGTAAATTTGCTCAATGCAGGTTTGGCACAAATCTTCAATTTGTAAAAAATTCATCGTGAAACACAGTAAAGTGTAGCACAATACAAGGTATATTTTTACATAGTTACAATGTTGAATAGCAACCTGTGTTTACATGAGCAGTCAATTCATCTGTGTGTTGAAAGTCTGTGAAATGACCTGTTTTGCAAACTCAGTATTTAAGAAAAATATAGTTACCAAAATACTCAATGTGAATGGAGATATAAATATTATCTTGCCTCTCTGAGTCATTCAGGAAAGATTTAGCATTTTTTATAATAGGGATTCTGTAGTATTCTCTCAGTGTTTCTAAATGCAGCAACTATGACTTGGCAGAGACAATGATAACAGTTTTTTCCTGCTACCAACAATAATCTCCAAAAGCAGAAACTTCATATTTACAGTTGCTTGATATAAAGGGATTTATGGCACATTAAAAAGTTCATTGCTTTTTCTGTCACTACCTGTATTTGAAATACAGTGAAAAAAATACTTTTATAGTTACTATTTTGAAGTATATCATGAGAACATCTACTATAATGCCTGGTAATTAATAGCAGTAGCAAAACACACTGCTGTCTAAATTACTGCCCATATTCTTCATTTCTTCATTTAATGTACCATTTCAATATTAGCATATATGTTAAATATCTTCCTTAAATTATAAAAGAGGAGAGAGATCCAAGATGGCCGATTAACAGCAGCTCAGGATTGTAGCTCCCAGTGAAAGCACAGAGAGCGAGTGGACGCCGCACTTTCAGACGAATTTTTGTTGCCCACAGACTAGGAGATTCCTGGTGGAGGAGCCACACGGGTCACCAGCGCGACTTTTTTGGCCGGCGCGGCTATTTTGCCGGCGCCCCAGCACGGCGCTTCTCGGCGCGGAGTATACGGGACGACTCCGGCTCGGCTGGTCCCGTCCCCACAAGGAGAACAGCAATTGGAAGC